>WUAT03123438.1:0-19600 GCA_010015005.3 Ulmus americana | reverse complement strand
AATTGGCAACAACTTGTCCTTTTATTGCGGTTCGAGGCTTATATTGGATGTCGAATTCACTTAACTCAACAGACCATTTAGCCAATCTTCCAGAACACTCCGTATTTTGCAAAATTTGCCGGAGTGGAGCCTTAGTATGCACCAGAATTGTGTGTGACTGAAAATAAGTTCACAATTTTCTGGCCGTAATTACTAAGGCCAAGGCAATTTTATCAATGTCCAGATACCTTGTCTCCAGATCTATCAAAGCTCAGCTAACATAGAAAATCGGCAATTCTCTGCCTTCTTCTTATCTCACCAAGCTTACGCTTACCGTCGCTTTGAAAACGGCCAAGTATAAGATCAAAACTTCCCCGTTTAGAGGTTTTGAAAGAGGGGGAACCCTTCCAAGATAAACTTTCAATTCTTGGAACTCACAATCTTTCGTTTAAGCAAAATCTGCTCCCTTTCTCAAAGCTTTGAAGAAAGGAAGACTTTGGTCCATAGCCCGGGCTATAAAGCGATTTAAGGAGGCTATGCATTTGGGTCGTAGGCTCCATTGGGTGGGTCATGGACTATGCTTAACACAATTGGATCGTAGGCCCCGTTGGGTGAGTCATGGACCTTGCTCGGTCGCGGCCCTGTTGGGTGGGTCATGGATCCTACTCGGTGATATTATTTTTTGACTTGAACCTAGCTTGATATTGTAAGATCGAAGGCTTCGTTGGGTGAGTCACGGATCTCATTTAGCATCAAAGGGTCGTAGGCCCGCTTGGTGAGTCATGGACCCTTCAAGATCGTAAGCTTCGTTTGGTGGGTCATGGGTCTTGCTCGGTAAAAGTCTATTTTTGAATTTTATCTTGCGCAATATTAAAGGTTTAAAGGCCTATTGGGTGAGTCATGGACCTTGCTCGATCGTAGGGGCCATTTAAAAGGTCATTGACCTTGCTTGATCGTAGGCTCCGCTAGGTGGGTCATGGATCTTGCTCGATGAAAATCTTTTTCAACTTGAACCTAGCTTGATATTGTGAGATCAAAGGTTCCATTGGGTGAGCCATAGACCTTGCTCGGTTGTAGGCTCTGCTCTATGAGTCATGAGCCTTTCTCAGTTGTAGGCTCCGTTGGGTGAGTTACGAATCTCGTTTAGTATCGAAGGGTCGTCGGCCCCACTTAGTGAGTCATGAACCCTTCAGGGTGGTAGGCTCCGTTTCATGGGTTATGGGTACTACTAGATAAAAGTCTATTTTTTACTTTTATCTTGTAAAATATTGAAGCATCGAAGGCCCCATTGGGTGAGTCATGGACCTTGCTCAATCTCAGGCCCTGTTTGAAGGGTCATGGACCTTGCTCGGTCATAGGATCCATTGGGTAGGTCATGGATCATGCTCGGTGAAAGTTGTTTTTGACTTGAACCTAGCTTGATACTATGAGATCGAAGGCTCCATTGGGTGAGTCATGAACCTACCTCTATTGGGTGAGTCACGGATCTCATTTATTATCAATGGGTCGTAGGCCCCGCTTAGTGAGTTATGGATCTTTTGGGGTCGCAGGCTCTATTTGGTGGGTCATGGGTCATGGGTCATGCTCGGTAAAATATATTTTTGGCTTTTACCTTGCGAAATATTGATGGGTCGTAGGCTCCATTTGGTGGGTCATGAACTCTATTCAATACTAGGTACGCAATTCAAGCTACCCTACTCATAGTTAAATTAATCACCAATATGCTTGGAAGGAGAACGCAAATCCACAAAGAACATATGTGCTTCGACCAGTGCTTCATAGTTTGGAATGGAACTTGCTCATATCGCAAAGTGAACGCCAACCTCCAAGCAAAAGCATAAGCTAAACACCTAGAAGAAGCTGTGAAAATGACCTTGTTGCCTATCTTTTGCCTAAGTGTTCATTCAATTTATTTTTGTAAACATTATTTTAACAAGTGATAAACTTGCAAAAATAATAATAATAAGTCAAAAATATTTAAAAGGCATAAAATAAAAAATAAAGGCCAGTGTTCATTTACAAGGATAAGCACGAGTGCTCAACATCAAAAATAATAAGTAAATAAAAGCTATCCAAAAAAATAATTAAGCCCGGCACACCCTGTCAGGCTAGGGAAATTTGCAGTCTCAAAATATAAGTAATGTCTGGTATGACTTTCCGGGCAAAGATGGTGTAAATACATAACAAAAAGGAGAAAAAAAAATACAAAACCTCAGGCAACAGTAGGATCCTAGTCGGTAGGAGCTGGGAAGTGTTCCTCCAACAATTTAAACATGGGAGAGGAAGCTGGGAACTGCTGGATGGTATGATATCTCTCCCAGGTGACTCTGTTAGCCCAAGTAACAGCAACTTCATTTGCCAACTCCTCAACTTTCTTGGCACAGTCGGCTTTCAGGACATTAACCTCACCAAACAACTCAGTAATGTACCGGTCCAGCTTATGACTCCACACCTCCACCCGAGTAGCCTTACCCTCAGCATTCTCTACCTTTTTCTCGACAGTGGCCAAAAATTCCCTCAAGCAGTTTTATTCAGCAACCGCCTTTTGACGATCGCTTTCTAACTCGCGAGAAGAGCTATTCACGCCAACTTGATATTGACGATGGACTTCAAGATCTCCGCCGCCCACTATAGTTGAGGCCTCTACCTCTTCACTCCCCTCTTATCCCTCTCCTTCTCCTAAACTGTCTTCAACACTCTCTTCCTCTCTCTCTCCTTCGAGCCTAGCCCTCTTCTTATCCTCTCTAACATCTCTAATACTAACAAGGGTAAAAAGATTCCAATCTACTGGGGGAAGGGTTTACTCTCCCTGTGGAGAAGCTCAGAAACTTCGTTGGAACCTGAGTCCAAAGACTCGAAAGAGTCCGAGGACCCATTTACATATTCATAGTAAGAAAGATTCTCACTATCTCGCAGGGAAGACGTGATTTACAAGCAACAAAGGAAAAGTGAAGAGTCTAAGATGGAATAATACCTAAAAGAAAATGGAAAACTAAGAAGGATGAATGGCAGCTTGCAAAGGATTGCTATCGAGTGGAGTAATTTTTAGAAGATGTCAAAGAGGATGAAGGTTTAAGAAGATGGTGAAGTGTCTAAAAGTGAGAAAATGATTCCAAAATGAAGCCTTATAGCCTTAAAAATCCAATCTAAACTATCCAAATTGTACTCATCACACGGCCAGGAACATTCCAGTCACAGATCATAATCCTAGCCGTTCAGATCGCATCAATCCAACGGCTAGGATTGTACACCTTTTTCCTACTTCTCAGAGTACGGAAACCCCCAAAAACCATGATGACTGGCAGAGATGATCGATTTCCTTGCGTATGGTGGTTACCGAATCCATGCAATTATAACCTGTAGAGCTGCCTCGAGTCTTGTGCATTTAATGCACTAATCCCGTCAAGCACAAAATGAACGTGTGCCACGCATCCCAAAGTGATGTACACACCTACATGACAGTTTGAATTTTCACCCGAGTTCGAGAGTGACCCAAGTTCTGCTCAGTACCAAGGTACATTCAAGCTCCGACCAACCTTTTGCAAGCTTGGCTCTTCCCTCTTTAAAAGTCTCAAACTGACGAATCAGTTTAGTATTTTGGGGGGAAATGTTGGGGGGTTTTTCTGTGTTACCAAGCTAAAGGCTAGTACCGAGCAAGAATCATCTTTGAAGTACCGATCAGGGACCACGTAGGTGCTACTCTGTGAAGTCCTTGTGAAATAGCCTTGCTTGGCTGTTTCATCCACATGTACGCACCTTTTTCTCATAAATAAGCTTTCTAATTAAAGGCGCATTCTGATCAAATAAATCACCACTCAATGGCATAATTTCCTTAGTCCTTCATGCATTGATTGGGATGAAATGCAGTCAATCTCCTCCTTAAATGCACTGAGCACATTTTAAAGAGAATCAAAAGTATTTATTATGCCAACCTTGCACCCATTATCTCAATCAATTAGTCAAGGCATTCACATTGTGAATGAGCCTTCCTCAGACCTGCCTTTAGGACCTCTAGGAAACCACTTGACATTAATGCACAATTAATGCCCCTTGCCTATTTGGGATCCTTCCAACACTATATATACCCCCATCATTTCTCTCCCAAAGGTAACTCAAAACTCTCTGAATACAATGTTCACATGTTGTGTGTTGTTTTCTACTCTCCTTGAGAAATTTTTATACATTTTTTCCCAAGCACTGACTTTGGCATCGGAGGATAGCCTCCGACCGCTCAATTGTTTTCTCTTTTGCAAACTCTACAACGTTCAATACCCACTTTGGAGGTGCTCTTGAGGCCGTGTAGGAAAATGTAACAACAGTTGCTAACCCCAGAAAACTCCTCAATTTAGTCACTGAAGATGGTGTTGGTCGAGAGAATGGCTTCAATTTTGGTGGGATCAGTTTTGATGCCTTGTTGACTAATTATAAAGCAAAGGAATACCAACAACATTGAATAGAACTTGCACTTTTTTAGGTTGAGGAATAATTTATGTTCTCTAATGACTTCAAACATAGCTCGTAGATGGCTGAGATGATCCTCCTACTGTGATTATAAATGAGAATATTGTCAAAATAAACGACCACACAAAAGTTTTTAAATGGTTTTAACATTTCATTCATCAATCTCATAAATGTACTTGGGGCATTACACAACCCAAATGGCATCACCTACCATTCAAAAAAACCATTTTTTGAATGCCATTTTCCATTTGCACGAGAACTAATGTGAATCTGATGGTAACCACTTTGTAGGTCTAGCTTAGAGAAAACACGAGCCCCTTCTAGTCAATCTAGAAGGTTTTCCAATCTTGGTATAGGCAACCTGTATTTTACTATGATTCTATTGATGGCCCTACTATCAATTAACATTTTCCATAGTCTATCCTTCTTACGTACCAAAAGAGCAAGGACTGCACAAGGACTCATACTAGGTCTTTCTGGTTTCTTGGCTATCAAATCATCTGCCTTTGATTGAAGAACATCATGTTCATGGGGACTCATTCTGTAATGGAGAAAATTTGGGAAAGTGACACCTGGTTAAAGGTCTATATTATATTGAATGGTTGAAGGTTTATATTATATTAAATGGCCCTTATAGGAGGTCTACTCTGTAGCTAATTCCTAAGGTGCAATGTCTTTGTATTCATTTAAGAGTTGAGTGACTGAGGCGGCCAATTGTGTGTCAACACCACCTTCGGTGACTTCCTTAACCAGCAAGGCCAAATGATAGTCAAATTTCTTCAATTCATCATGAATCTCTCTAACATAAATAGTCAACAAATTTTGATGCGTTGTAGGGATTTGTTTCATCGAGACCTTGCTTGAATTAGGCAGAAGAATGACCTCCTTGCCATGCCATCAAAGGCACAAGTATTAGCTCTTCCCCTGTGCACTATGTCCCTGTCAAACTGCCATGGATGCCCTTAAAAGGATATGGTAGACATCCATATCAACCACATCACATATAACCTCTTCAGCATACATAGGCACCTTACAAGTCTCTGTAACTAGGCTTTCAATCCCTTTTCTAATCCATCCCAACTTATAAGGAATAGATTATTTGTTGTAGTTAGATTCAAAGCCTTCACTATAGCTTTGGACACAAAATTCTCACACGAGCCATTGTCAATTATAACATCATAAATAAATTGTTTCATGGTGCATCCGCGTTCAAAATATGGAGTTTGAGATACACAAGGTTCAGAGATAGCAGGAGTCTCTCCATTATACAAAGTAGTGGGTTCCCTTCATCCCTATATAGAATAGATGTTGAAAGTTTTGGTTGGAATCCTTCGTCTGCATAGTCACCATTGCCACTTTCATATTCCTCGCCCTTTCGTAACTCAACCAAGTACACCTGACTTTGAGTAGGACATTTATTCGACCTATGACCAGGCTAACTACAACGAAAGAATGTCCCCAAAATTGGCTTGGCATAAGGATTTGTAGGTTTAGCATGAATGATCTTATCTTGAGGCTATGAGGTCCATCCATTCCTCTTTTGGTTTGAGCAAATACATTTGTGAGGAAGCCAGGCTTGGCATGCTCAAATTTATTTGGTCTCCATGAACTGTTACTACACAAGGCACTTCTTAAAACCAAATTTTCACCCTTGAAAGCAAGATTGACTGCCTCATTAAGGCTCAAATGAAAGTCATTTCCAACCTATCATGTATAACCTCATCCTCCCACAAACCGATCAACCTGTTGACTTTCATCCTCTACTAGGAAAGTTCTAGCACCAAGGTGATAGAATTCCTCAATGTATTCTCTAATAGACCTTGAACTCTATTTACAACTCAAGCAATGGATGTACAAAGTCTGAGAGAAGTTTGTAGGTAAGAACCTTGTCTGTAGCATCTGCCGCATTCTTGGCCAAGAGGTAATTGGTGGTTTTCCTTCTAGAATTATACCATGTTGAATTTGTCTCCACCAAACTCTAGCACCCCCTTTCAACATGTAAGCCACTAGTATGACCTTCACATCCTCCTCTACTTCCATACAATCAATTTTATCCTCCACATTGTCCATCTAATCTAAAAATTCTTCAACGTGCATATATCCATTCAAATAAGTGAGGTTGGGTTTGAATTTAAACATTTTGTGAATAATACCTCCAATATTCCTCTAACTGAAACCAGACTGAGCTATGTACCCTTGTTCTTCATCTCCCTCTGTGTCAAAGAAGTCAAATGTACTATGAAGTTGAGGGGAAGGAGTTGTTTGCAGGGGAATCGGACCATCATCACTAGTGCAACCTTCTCCAAACAATGGGTTCTAGTGAGGATGACTACCCACTCTATAGCCGCCTTGACCTCGTGGAAAAACACAACGTGCTCCACATCGCAAATCATTATTCGTTGTTCCGCCATGAATGTGTTTTTCTAACATCATATAAATATCCCTGGAAAGGGCCTCCATCTTTTGTTCAATCTTCATGACCAAACGAGCGTCAAGTAAATCCATGGTTGCCCAAAGTGCCTTCGATTCCTGATCACCATTGCAAAATAGGCATGTGTCACCGTCGTCGCTGGCCATTGCAAAGACAGGGAAGGATCAAGGCTCTGAATACCACGTGATAAAAACACATATGAAGAGGTAATCAACTCCAAGCCAAATCAGCTATGGAGGTTGGATTATATTGTAGGAAAAGGAAAAGTCTTGTTTACAACCAATTTCTATGAGCATCAAAAAGCTGAAAAGGAATATTACAATTGCAGAAACTTATAGCTCTAAACATGTGTGAAGGCTAGGCTAACAAATCCATTCAATCTTGGCAATGTGTCCCTTCAATGGTGAGCTCAAATCCCAATCATAGCGACATGGAGATCCTTTGTCATTTGTGATTTCGAAACTGAACGACATGCTAGCATAAAGAAATGACAACTCCAATAACAATTACACTTCAAAAATTAATGTTTCATTGGTTCCATAGTTGCTGCCTCACTAATTGGCTTAACCATTGCTACATCATGAAGGCTTGCAAACCAATCCAAGTTTGTCTCGAAGACATGAGAGGTGAGAGTGGGACATTGGCTTAGTAAGAAAATCTACAATCTGGTCTTGAGAGGGCACATATCTGACTTCCAATTGCTTGGCTAGGACTTTGTCTCTTACAAAATGAACATTAACTTCTATGTGTTTTGTTCGAGAGTGAAACACTAGGTTGAGAGCCAAGTCACTGGCACTTATATTGTCATCCCCATTAACTAGGATAGAAGAACATTGAAAGTAAATTTCTTTGAGCAACTATTCTAACCAGGCTAATTCACAAGCTACCAGAGCTAATGCCCTATATTCTGACTTTGCGCTTGAGCGAGAGACTATTGTTGCTTCTTAGATGACGAAGACACAAAAGAATCTCCAAAGAAAACACAGTAGCCAACAATTGATTTTCTATCATCCTTGCTACATACATAGTCTGCATCTAAGAAGCCTTGTAACATTAGATTTGCACAGTACTTGATGTGTAATTCCATGTCCTTTGTGCCTTTTAAATACCTTAAAACTCTCTTGACCCCCTGCCAATGTAAGATGGTTGAAGCTTGAAGAAATTGACTCAATTTTTTGATGATGTAGGCTATATTAGGTCATGTGTTAGTCAAATACTGAAAAGCTCCAACGATGCTTCTATAGTGAGTAGGATTTTTAAAGTGTTCTCCTTCATTTGCCACTAGAAGCTTTCCAACTATTGCTGGAGTAGGGCAATACCTAGTGTTTAGCTTCTCAGTCTTTTGTAAAAGATCTTCTATGTATCTAGTTTGGGTTAGAAACATTCATGCTTCATCTCTCTGCACCTTTATGCCAAGAAAATGATGAAGGTCTTCCATGTCTTTTAAAGAAAAAAAAAAAAGATGTGTAACCTTTGAATAAACTTGGTTAAGTAACTAGAGTCACTATAATATCATCAACACTGTCTACCCTCATTAGAGAAGAATAGAGAAGAATCACATTTTGAGTTCTTAAAACCCCAACTAAGTAGAGTAGTTCTAGACCAAGCCCTTGGTGCTTGTTTAAGGAGAGCCTTTTTGAGCTTGCACACATAGTTTGGTCTGACCTTGTCTTCAAAGCCTTCAGGTTGTTGCATGTAGACATCCTCTTGTATGCTTCCATTGAGGAAAGCATTAGCTGTCTTACTTTCCAATTTCCTGAAACTACAATAGTAAGAATCACTCTTATTGTGGAAGCTTTTACAACAGGACTAAAAGTTTCTGAGAAATTTATCCCTAGAGTTTGAGTGAAGCCCTTAGCTGTTAATCTGCCTTTATATCTTTGAGCACTCCCATCTGCATTTCTTTTGACTTTAAACACCCACTTGTTACCAACTATATTGAAAGAGGATGAGAATGATACCAAAGACCAGGTCTAATTCTTCTTAATAGAATTTATCTCTTCTTCCATAGCATTGAGACGATGTTTTTTACTTATTGCCTCTCGAGTTGAGGTAGTTTCTTTAACATCATCAAGTTCAGTGACAAAATACATTTGATATTAAACAGGGTACCCTTTTGGTTTGTGTGTCCCAACCTTAGCTCGAGTGACTGAAGGCCGGCTAGAGGGGTATGCAACTTAGGAGTTTGCTTAAGGTCCCCCATGTAATTAGGCCCCAAATTTTGTTAATGTATTTTATAGGCTAAGTGGCTTGCCTATTTTTTAGGATTTTAGTTTCAACAAACTAATCCTCTCAACAACAAAAAAATATTTGACAAACTCATAATTAATATAATGTATAATAATAATTAATATTCTGTTTGAATTTTAAATATACCATCTTTTTCTATAGAAAAATTCGAATATTTTTTAAAATCCATACAATATTAATTAGTATTTTTCTTTACTAGCATTAACTATTTTTAACCATTAAACGTTTCTTTTGTTTTTTGAAAACAACAGTTAACAATTTTTTTTTTTAAGAAATTTAACATTAATTATTTTATTTAACATTTTTTTAAGAATGATTTTTTAACGTTATTTTTAATTAACCTCTAACATTTTATTTTCTGAGACTACAATTTTACTTATAAATATATCTCTATTTATTTTACACATTGCAAAAAAAAAAACAAAACAAAACAAAACAAAAAAAAAACATATTGTCTTCCATCTCTCAAGCTCTCTCTCGAGTAAAAGAAATTTTTCTCAAGTGGTGTTACTATTTCTTCAGAAGCTATTTGAAATTGCTTGGTTTGATTTCGGTCTATATCTTTATTTCTTTTTCTTACTCATTTCTTGTTGAGTATTATTTGAAACTTTGAATATCATAGTAGTTATTTTGTTTTTTATTTATTGGCCTATTGTCTTCATTCTTAAGTTGTTTTATTTTTTTACCTAAGTTAGAACAAATATGTCTAATAGAAAATATCCATCCAGATATGAAAAAATTTAAATAAAAAATAAAGAAGAAGAAGAAGAGAAATGTAGAGAATTTGATTCAATCAAAAAAAAAAGCTCTTGAAAAGTTTCTCATTAGTAGTAGTAAAACGGAGATAAAGAATTCCGAGTGAAGAAATGAATTGGGGGATAATGAAGTGATGATAGAAAAAACAATCGAGAATAATATTCATTGGATTAAAATTTTGTTGTCTTGTTAATAAAATATCGTAGTATATTATTATTTCAACAAGTTTTCATAAAAAAAAAAATTTAATTTTTACAAAGGCCCCTTTTAGTAGTTTCGCTTAAGGCCCCTAAAGAGTTTAAGCAGGCCCTGGAGTGACCACCTTATGACCTTCTCTTTGCAATTCAGCCTCTTGTATTGCATCTGGTTCCTCAACCTGTATAGTATTCCTGTCTGGCTAAGCATCGTTCTCATTTTCTATTTCACCATCCAGACATGAAGATTGCTCAATGTTTCTCCTAGACTAACTACTTACTGGTGGTTGTCTTACTTGCTCAAGAGATGGATTCATTAAGGACTCAGTATAAGAATGAGCCTCTTCTTGAGGAACTTGGGGATGATCTATATTAGATGATTGAAGGTTTTTTTTTGTGTGTGGTTAAGTGGAGCAAGAAGGGGGGGGGTCTGATGGAGTAGGAATCTAGGAACTAGAATTTATAACAGCGGATGACTCAGCTTGTTAAGTGTTAAAAAAAATAAAAAATAAAAAATAAAAAAAATCCATGTTCAAAAGGGAACTCAAGCTCATTAAAGATAACATTTCTAGAAATGTAGAGTCTGCCAGTTGAGCTTACATATTTCTATCCCTTGTGAGTGTCGTTATAACCAAGGAACACACATTTTATGGAGTGGAATTGGAATTTCTGTTTTTGGTAAGGTCGGATGCAAGGAAAACAAGCACATCCAAATGTCTTAAGCTTAGATAGTCAGGGATTTTACCAAACTGTTTTTGAATGGGAGATGAGCCATTTAGGATTGGTGTAGGGAGTGTGTTTATGAGGTAAATAGATGTATGGAAAGCTTCACACCAATAATTTAATGGCATATGAGCTTGAACAAAAAGATTTAATCTTGTATCTACAATATGTCTATGATTTCTTTATGCTCTACCATTTTGAGCAAAAATGAGTGGACATGAGTGTTTGAACACCACTCCACTTTGTTTGATAATACTCAATGAAGATTTGATATTCTCCCCCATGTTTGATTAAAGAAATTTGATTTTCCTGTCAGATTGGTTTTATACAAGGCTTTGAAATGAGTTAAACCTTGAAGACATCAGATTTGCTATTTAGAGTGTATATCCAGGTATAACGACTGTGATCATCAAGCTTGAGCGAGAAGAGTTAATCTTGTCTCTACAATATGTCTATGCTTTCTTTATGCTCTACCATTTTGAGTAGAAGTGAGTGGACATGAGTGTCTGAACACCACTCCACTTGGTTTGATAATACTCAATGAAGGTTTGATATTCTTCCCCCATGTCTAATTGAAGACATTTAATTTTCTTATCACGTTGATTTTTTACAAGGGCTTTGAAATGAGTGACAGCTTTGGAGGCATCAAAAAATGTATTTGTTAACATTCAAAGTATGCCATGTGTGCTACTCCTTCCAAGTGTAAGCTACTCCCTCCAGGCTAGCAAGGTGACTTGGAGCCAAGAAGCTCTCCAGAAAGCTATTTGCTAAAGAGAAGGCAGTCGGAGGATCAGGGGAGCTATTCCGTGATTACACTCCGATGCTTAAGTCAGATCGATAAATGAGTAATTCTTAGAGAGAACAGCTTATATCAGAGAGTCATACCTTGAAACATGAATTATGAGGAGGTATTTATAGAGGAGCAGTGAGCCCAACTTTTCCTATATTCATGGCTATATTCATGGAAAATATCTTATTTTCATGGGAATGTGAATCAATCATCAAAATGATACTCTTATCATTTCCCCTGATACAGATGATTGTTTCCTCAAAATAAGGAGCCTTGTAATAACGAGTTACTTGGGGCTCTTGTGATATTGAATCATGCCTTACTTCAATCGATAAAGCAAGTCGACTTTGCTCACAGCTTAACCAAAATATACTGATCTTAATCTGGCTTAGTGTTGGAAGGCTCCTTGGGGAGCTACATGATCCAGGAAGGTGCCGGACGCAAAGAATAGCCCATCGCGAGCATATTGGATTAACTTGATGAAGAACCAAGTTCGGGAGTCAGGAAAAACGAGCAAGATGGATGAAATCGAGACGTTCGCCTCGAGAGGTCCGTAATTTAACCTTGGCCGAGCTAGCCTGGCCTGGCCGGCAGCACAACTCAGGTGTGCGGGAGACTCCGCAACAGGGCTTGACCTCGGCGCGCAACATGGCGGGTAACACAGGCCTGGCTGAGCTGGCCTGTTGGATGGGCCTTGTGTGGTGTGTTGGATGGGCCAACTCGGGAGGATGATGTGTGGCACTGGAAAGCATGCGCGGCACCACTTTGGCACTCTGTGCGCCTACTCAGCAGGCACGCGGTGTGCTAGGGCGGCACCCTACCGTGAGCCCAACTAGCCCCGCACCAGCTCAAGCGCAGCACGCGCAGGGTTTGCAAGGTGTGTATAGAGTTGCAAGGTGAGTGGGCTAACTAGGAAGGGCCGCATAGGCCTGCCTCGGGCCAACTCAACAGGCTGCCTAGGCACCTACCTAGCCAGCTTGGCAAGCCGCCTTAGCACTCGTCTGGGCAGCTCGGCAAGCTTCCTGGGCCAGCTCGGCCGACCTTGTGTGGGCTCTCCCTCGTGGGGGGTTGACTTTGAATTTCATCACGGGATGTCCAGCATGGACAAATTTCATCCAACTTGGCGGCACTCATGGAAAATGGTGTCATCTAAGCGATGACGTGGATGCCAAATCAATGGTGATAAAAATTCTTATAACAATATTTATACCCAGAAGTAGAGGTAACTGGGGCTGAACCCCAAAGATTTGTATGAATCAGCTCAATAGGATAAGTAGCATGTGAGATGGACAATTTGAAAGACAAAAGATGTAACTTTCCATATTGACAAGCATCACAAAAGTTTGAATTTTCATTGGTTGAAACTTTTTGATTACAAGACTTTAGAATTTGATCTAACACTGTAGTAGAAGCATGGACTAGTCTCCAATGCCATAACTCTATTTTGGAATGTAAAGACTGATTAGAACTAACAGACGTTGCATATTGTACTTGGAGGAAATTGTTTTTACATTGAAGATGTTGTTTTGAAAAATAACACTGATGACTAGACTTGGGATAACTAGAGTGATTTGATTGGTTGCTTAAAGATATTGGTGAATTGTTGGGCAAGTCAAGCTGATATAAACCCCCTTTAAGTCTCCCTTGAAGCAGCACCATTCCTATTGCCTTCTCCTTAACAAAACAACCACAAGACTCAAATTCAACAATTATAATGTTAGAGGTAGTAAGTTCCCTAGGGACATGCAATATGTTTTCTATTAACAATCTCCTTTTATTTAAAGCAAGCATGTAAGCATTTCCAATATGAGAAATAGTAAGCTTTTTACCATTACCAATAGCTAGAGTATTAGTATCATTATATTTTGTCCTTTGAGTGGGTTGGCCAACATTATCAGTCAAATGGCAACTAGCTCCACTATCTACATACCATGCTGGATCTCTCACAACATCAGGGCTTGTTATGTAGGCAGAACTGGTATTGTGATTGCCTTCGTTCTGGTCTAGAGGTACTCCCATGTAGGCGTTGTCAAGCCTCTAATATTACACAGCTACAGTGTGTCCAATTCTCCCATAGATCTGACAAATGGGCCTAGGGTTTTCTGATCTTCCTCCTCTTCCTCTGCTTCTGCCTCCTCTATTACCATAGAACCCATATCCTCTTTCTTGTCCCAGGTTAGAGTTACTAGTTTGGTTTGAAGAAAAGCTCTGGTTCTTATTTGGATATTTCCGTTAATAGAGTTCTAATTTTTGTTTTGCTACTAGTAAGTGTTCCTATTTGAAGCATAGTTGGCCGAAACCTATCCCAAGTTTATAGAACTAATTCCAACACTAATTTGCTCAAACCTCCTCTCATAACTTAGAAGCTTGGCTTGAAGTTCTATCCAAGTCATGTCTTCTCCCTCACTGATTTGACAGACCAATGGATTGTATTCATGAGAATCCAACCCAGTTAAGATTTGTGACACAAGATCATCCATAGAGATTGGATGTCCTGCAAGGGCAAGATTATCAACAAAACTTTTTCATTGTCTTCAAGTAGTAAGCCATCTTCATTCCTCCTTTCAACATCTTTTGAAATTCTCTCTTTAAGAAAACAACATTAGATATATTCTTTACCCCAAATAGATCTTTAATAGCATCCCATAGACTCTTTGAAGTCATGGGATGCTATTAAAGATTCTTTACCCCAACTATATCAACCTCAATAGAGTTGTATATCCAACCAAGAAGGATTTGGTCAAGAACCATCTAATCCTCAAAATCTTCGTTTTCTACAAGTTCACCATTTGTTCTTTCAACAAGGTTAATAACAAACTAAGAGGACATTCCTTAGCTCTTGTGATATAGCCTTCCATCATATTTTCTCAAATCACAGGTAAAACTAAATTCTTCCAAAGCAAGTAGTTGTCATGGTTAGACTTCACCAAGCAGTAAGAACCTAGAGGATTATCTGAGTGGCTTGAAACCTTATGCTTGTTAAGGAAGAGGAGGAGTAAACACCAAGGTTTTTCCCTTTGATTGGATCTCCAATTCCATTTTTCTTCATCTTCCTAGCATTAGTTTATGGTAGAACTGAATCACGAGAGTTCTGAGTTCCTGGAGTCACCGGCGACTCACCTTGCACTGATTACTGAAGCGAAACAAAGTCGTCATCATCATTATTGATGAGAGGGTTGTTGTCGGCATTAGCCATTAAAGCTTTGATACCAAGTTAAGAATTGGAATAAACCTTTGCTGCTAGACAATTCTCAACCTTAATAAATTGAGAGGAAACTTTTCTATTTATACCAAACATATACGAGGTGCCCTAGAGAGGGGCCAATCATTACAAGACGGGTGTACAATAAATAAAGAATATACTTATTGGCTCAAATGCCTCCTTATCTTTGCACCGTTTAGCACTTTGCCCCCTCATTGAATTTTTCCATCACTAAGCACCCTCTTGTTACTTTTCTTTGGCAATAGTGATGGAACCATAACTTCCGTCAAAATTTTAAGATTGGACAAGGACAAAAATGGAATTTTTAATTTTTTTATAATTACAATTTTTTTTAAATTAAAAAAAAATAATAAAGGAAATCCAAAGCTAAACTATTTTCAATAAAACAAAAAAAAAATCATCTAAACCCTCATTTTCACTTTCCCATGAGTTCCCATAGCAAACGGAGACGACAAGTCGGGATCGGAGAAGGAGGCCAACAAGCTCTGTGTCCGTCGAGCCTGGATAAGAAACAGTCGTCGAGCTTTGTGTTTCCCCACCCCTTCGACGATGACCACCACCATAACCGCTATCTCTTCGATCTCCAAGCTCTCCCTCTGAGTCGCCATCTCCGTCGCGATCAACTTGTGCCACTAACCCCAACTGCGACCCACCGTTGTGAACCCAGTCATCTACGCCTAGTTTGGTCCCCTATGCCTTCACTAGTTGTTCTTCATTTGGCCCAACGCGAACCCATTGGGATTCAACCGCCACCCATCACGATCTAGCTACGACCTTTCTACCCTCGCCGATGAATTTTTATTTTTATGTGTTTTCTGTGTTTGTGTTTGAGTTTGGTTTTGGTTTTGGTTTTGGTTTTGATTTTGATTTTGATTTGGATCTGGCTTTGAATTTAGATTTCTCTATGTTTGATTGGGATTTCTCTCTATTTGATTTGGATTGATGTGTTTTGATTTGGAATTAGGGCATTTAGGTAGGAGAAAGTTCTTTTTAATTAGAATAAGCCACAAATTGGGAAAATTATTTTAGTTTTGAATCTCTATTGTTTTGGCTAATGAATGGTTTGTGAATTAGAGCAAGTTTGAGGTTGATTTGAGGATTTGTTCATGTATTTGTGAGTTGGATTTAGATTTGGAATTGAATTTCTGTGTTTTTAATTTGTTTTTGGGTCTGGGTAATGGATTCCTGTGCCGAAAGTGAAAACCAGAGATGGCCGGAAGAGACGACCAAAAAAGATTGTCAAAAAAGATGGATGGATAGTTTTGGGTTACAAGTTGAAGATGAAGGGAGACTGGGAGAGTGTCATTTAATTTTTAGCTTTTAACTTTTAATTATTTTGATTTTGATTTGTTTTAAATTTTTTTTTTCATTTTGGCACAATTGTTTAACCCATGTGCGAAGCACATGAGCTAAATTTAACAGAAAGAGCCTATGTTTCATGGTCCCGTCACTATTGCCAAAGAAAAGTAACAAGAGAGTGCTTAATGACGAAAAAATTCAATAAGGGAGCAAAGTGCCAAACAGTGCAAATATAAGGGGGCATTTGAGCCAATAAATCTAAAGAATAAAAGGACTAAAATATCCCTAAGATCAAGTGTACAAATGATTGGTGATGAATACATCAAATTGTAATAATAAGAAGAATCGTCAAGTCATTCTCATGTGTGTTCTATTAAATTGTACAAATTCTATAGTATTTGATAGAAATTAAAACAAATTCTATTTTAATTGATGAAAAGGGTGATTTTTGTTACATAGATTTGTTAAATTGATGAAAGAGGTGACGTATTTGCAATATAAATTTCCATTAGATTTCGAATAAATGAATTCTTCTGTCAACACTTAGCTAGAAAATCACAGAACTCTAGCCATTTAATGGAACTTTCAGGATGGCTTTCTGGTTTAGACGATGCAAAAGAACAAAACTCCAATTATGAAAAAAACATATATATTATTTACAAATTTAGTAACTCACCTGAAGATTCAGTAAAAACTATCCTCAAATCCAAAGATCTAAGACCATAATGGGATAGTCCATCCCTTCATGTGCTTGCAACCGTAGAATTTGATGAGCCTCCAATCAATGTCCCAACTGGCTCTCCTTTTATGGCTTTCGATATGTTACCCGGTTTGGATAGATTGAAGACAACAACTGCATCAAAGGGATGAAGTCAAGGAAATCAATCTATATAGCCATTATATCACAAAAAAGTTCATTGTTTAGATAAAATTTGTGTAAACGTACCAGGAATGTTATTTTCCTGGCAAAGAGTAATAGCAGTCATGTCCATCACTGAAAGATCTTTCGAAGTCACCTCCTGATAAGTTAGATTACGAAGAAGACGGGCACTTGGGTTACGCCTTGGATCATCATCGAAGACCCCGTCGACATTTGTAGCTTTCAGCACAACCTCTGCATTAACTGGGTCACCAAGTAATGATTAATGTTTAGCGAAACAAGAATTTAAGACACAATAGATTTAAGATGAATATTTTGTCAAATTTTGAAATATTTCAAGAGATTACATAAAAACTGTCTTCACCCACAAACATGATTATAGATAATCATATGCCATAGACTCCTTAAGCCAAGGGAGCATTCCATAGAAGACAAATTTGACAGACTTACTTTCTGCACAACGAAGTGCTGCAGCCGTATCAGTGGTGAAAAATGGATTTCCAGTTCCAGCTGCGAAAATTACAACCCTCCCCTTCTCCAAATGCCGCACAGCCCTTCTACGTATGTAGGGTTCTGCAACCTCGGACATACGAAATGCAGTCTGTACTCTAGTTGGGATGCCAATACTCTCCATAGTAGCTTGAAGGAATATAGCATTCATGACAGTCGCCAACATCCTGTGGAGTAGTTTAGAGAGTCAAACAAAGAAACAAAGACCTGCACACTTACAGGCAACTTCCTTTATGAGGACAAAATATAAGTGACGGAGTAGTATTAGTTACAATAATATTCAGAAAGTAGCACCCTTATGTAGGGGTGTCATTTAATGATTAAGAACTCTCTGCTCTCATCCTTCAGTATTTCAAAATGAAGTTACATATCCAACACTAGCAAAAAATGAAAGTAATACTTTTATAACATAATTTGACTGCAGCTCAAGTTTAAAGTATGCAACAGTATATCCAGATATAGACTGCTCAAAACACATTGCATTAATCAAGATATATACTACTCAAATCACATTGCATTAAACCCGTAGACTACGTACGAACCACATAAAGCATATCGACCAAAGAAAACCATAATACCTCACAATCAACCTCATAATTCATATTAAAACTAAAGAGGAAAAGTCCACAGAAGAAACTAAACCAAATAAGTGGTAAAATACTGTAGAACTTGATTTTATTTATTTATTGTGCATGATAACTTCAGAACATGAGAAAACCCACTTTACAATAAATAAATCCCATGTAAAAATAACAAAATTAGTCAATCCAGATATTAGAAAATACCCAATGTAATCAGCAGATGAACGATCAAGACCACTACATCCAGCCCATGAGGATCCACGGAAGATATTCCCCCCACCAACCACAATTGCAACCTGAAATATTAGTGTGACAGTGTAAGGAAGCTTTATTATATATATATCCTTAAATGCCAAATATTGAATTTTAGATCAATAGATCTTTTATGTACAACATCATGAACTACATCAAGCTGTTATTCAACACAGTAAATATTAACTACTAAGAATAATGCAAAATTGTAATTATTTATTTAAGTCCTATATTATAATGTATAGTTTAACTATAATTACATACGAATAAATCCACTTAACATAAAGTGGTTTTGAAATGGCAGATTGTACTAATTATAAATGACTCTTGAATCTAAAAAAATGTCTGCAGTTGAAACTTTAGTGAAATGTAAAAGTAGCACCAATGTGACAAAAGATTGTAACAGAAAGAAAAACACAAATAGATCAAAATTATTTGTGTCTGTGTCCTACTGTTGCATTTATGCATATTATCCCTGCATATATCTAACAGAGTTGTGAAACTTTACCTCAATACCAAGGCGAGTCACCGCTGCAACTTCTCTTGCAATTGCCATTGTGACCTGATTGGTGAGAAGATGAAATTTAGGAACCAACTAAAGAAGAAATAACTATACGATATTATAGGTCCATAAAAATAACTAAGAACTGACCTTTGGATCAATATTTTGCATGTTGTCACCAGCTAGCGCTTCCCCACTTACTTTAAGCAACACTCTTTGCCATTTATAAGATGATCTTGACATTCCTGTTTCGTTCATTGTCACTCCAAATGGAGCCATAGATGACACCTGAGATTGCCTGTTATAAAAATGAAGCCAACATGGTCGGTGCCAAAGTGTTGACATATGTTCTACAAAATTGGAAATTCTTACTTTTGTAGAAATATATCAAAATTTATCAAATTCAAAATTCAGTAACTCAGGAAAACCTGACATCCGATAATTAAAGCCCTGAGAGCGGCAAGTCAGTCTACAACTAAACCCAGATATATAAATCCATAATTAAGAGTATGCATTCACAAGAAACATGAGTCATCACCCTGACTGAATTACGAGTTTTCATGTACTAATAGCATATCAATCAGCTTGACAGACATTAGCCTCCAATACAAATATCTGCATCACCAGTAATGGATCAGCAGAGCCACAACACGTCTAAACAGAAGGAAAATCAATCAACTAAGGAAGTTCATCAATTTGCTGAATAGAGGCCTGTTTGGTTCAGCATTTTGTAGTATTTGAAGTAGAGTATTTGAAACAGGGTATTTGA
>WUAT03123327.1:0-12550 GCA_010015005.3 Ulmus americana | reverse complement strand
TGAAGATTGAGGAGTTGGATGAGGTTGAGTCTGACCGGGACGAGATGGTTGACACGAAGAAAGCTCTGCTTGCTAGGATCCTATTTTACCCCACCACTATTTTGTATAAAGTGCTTGGAACAAGATGGAAACTTAGTTTAAATGGTGGGATAAAGTTGATCAGGTAATATTTTTGTTCATGTGGGTGAAATGAAAGGGGAAGTAGTGTTCTGGGTTTTTAAAGGCATTTCTTTTGCTAACAGTCGAATAATTCAGGAACTTATGACGCAAAAAAATCTAAGTTATCGAAAATAGGTTCAAAAAATTTAGTTAAATTATTTGGACATAAAATAAAATAAAATAAAATAAAAAAATAAAAAAATAAAGAAGAGAAAAATAAAATAAAATAAAAAATAAATAAATTTGTTCAATCTTGGGATCATATTGCTAACATTCGAAATGTTTAGGAACTTCTGGTGCAAAAAATTCTAAGTATAGGGACAAGGGAAATCTTATCATTTTTTAAAATTCAGTCAACTTAATGGCTGAAAACCCAACTTCGAATGTACTTTTTGGGATTATTGAAAAATGAGAATACTTTTTAGGATAAACACAAACTATAAGATACTAAACAAATAAAAACTCTTTTATGAATAGCATACCAAAAAGAAAAATAATTAAATAAAAACAAGGAATAATGACATTTTAGTACCCTCTGCTTTGATGAAATTACGAAAATTACCCTGGATTTTGAAAAATTCCAAATAAGCACCTATAGTTTGTCTAAATTACATTTTAGTACCCTGAACTGACCCATTTTTTTAAAAATACCAAACTACCATTTGACCATTATATTAAATTAATTTATAAAACAAAATTTATTTAAAATATTACCAAAACTTTAAATTAAAACAAAACCTAATCTACACTAAAACACATCATCTTCTTCCCCAACCCAGCTCTAACTCCAAACTTAACCTCATGTTCTTTGGCATCACCATTGTCGCCGTCCAAGCCTCGCTGTCGGCATCACTTGTTTTTTGAAAACCTACAACCCAAAACCCACCATCCAAAACCTCAGACCCAAAACTTCATCTCCCATGTTTCTTTAACTTTTAAATTCAAGAAAAAATTAACATTTTGCCATATCAAAACACAAATCAACAGCAAGCCACAAAATTGCTAAATACCTGAAAAAGAAAAAACACTTAAACAACATAAAACTTCCAAAACTCATAAAACCCATCATAAAAGACCCAAAGTAACAAAAATCTTCAAGAAATCCAGACCTAAACATTGGAACAAACAACAATCACAGAGGAAATCACAACCTCAAAAATCAAAATCCAAATCACAGAACAATAAACAATCTCAAGAACCACAATCAAGAACGTCGACCCTTTGGGGCGATTTGGATCTAGAAGAGGGAGACGAAATATGGGCGATTTGAACAGATTTTTGGGCGATTTAGGTTTTGGGGTTGTGGGTGTTAGGGCGACAGGGTTTGGGAAGGGAGGTTTGGCTGGCGAAGGTAATGGTAGCCGAGTAGGAATGGTCACGTCGTCGAAGCTAGGTGGGTCACACGTCGAAGCCAGGTTGCTTTGTCATATCCAATGAGGCTTCCAGTCACCGTTGAAGCTCAACATGCGAGAAGAATCACCACATGAGAAAGGCAAACCTCTGATGAGTCGATGGATAGGCTTTGGTGGTGTGATGGGTGATCAAGAACATGCGAGGAAAGGGGCGGCGGCTCTACAATTGCACCCTAATCTTGGGAGAGGAAAGGGAAATAGGGATTTCGTTTCACCCAAATTCCCTTCAGCAAAGAAGAGTAATAATAATAAAAATTAATAAATTGTTTATTTTGTTTTAGTTTAAAGTTTATTAATATTTTAAATAAATTTTGTTTTATAAATTAATTTAATATAAAAGTCAAATGGTAGTTTTGGTATATTCAAAAAAAGATGTGAGTTCAGGATACTAAAATGTAGTTTACACAAAATATACACGCCTATTTGGAATTTTTCAAAACCCGAGGCAATTTTCGTAATTTCATCAAAACATAGGGTACTAAAATGTGATTATCCCTAAAAACATTGACCGTTGAAAAACAAAGGAAGGTAAATGTAAGAGTTAGAAATGACACATAAAGGACAAAATAGTGTATGTGATAAGACGTTTCCATATATATATCGACTTGAAAGATGTTCATAGGCTTACCACAAAAGTGGTCCTTAACAACATATTAAAATAATAATAATAATAATAAAACTTAGACACAAAAAGACAAAAAAATTAAACGAAGTAAACGAACAAAACTCTACTGTTCATAGGCTTTTCGTGTTTATTATATATAGTGTATAGGCAAAAATCCATATTGACTTTTCTACTCGATAAAAAGTCAACTGACTCAACACCATGTCATACTAATGTTGGTTTCTATGTCACGGCCCACTTACGTGGGTTCAACGTTATAATCCACTTACAACGGCTTCTTGCCACGGCCCAGTTTGGGCACTGTTGTGAAACTCCGAAAATCCACGTCATTAATTGACTGTTGTACGGAAATTATATAGCAACTAAGGAGAAATCATTTTACAATAATACCGTACTTACGTTGATACTTTGAATTTGTAAAATAATTATGAATATTATTGTTGTACTAATATCATAAATATTGACATACTTTAAGTGTTATGTGTAGTAATTAAGAAATATGGTATTAAGAATATTTATGCATCAATTAAGAAATTAAAAGGGAGATTTAAAAGAAAATATGTTATGGCTTATTATGTGACTATGTTTGTATAAGCCTAAAATATGTTGTTTGCATGTTACAAAGATAAATAAGACTTAATGTGTAAATATATGTTTAAGCCTTAGTTAAGTTGCCTTTATGATATTTATGTTACAAAAAGGTTTAATAAATTTAATATGTAAATTTAATGAAATGGGAGTTATGTATTAAATTTAAGAGAATAATGTTATGTTAGAATTATGAAGGATTGATTTTTTTTTTTTTTGGGTTTTGGCCAAGTCACTTAGCCAAGGCTACCCCACAGCCCAGTTAAAGGCACACGTACAAGGGGACTTAACCCCAGCTAAAACAAGCCCCAGCTGGAGCCAAGGCCAGATGGGTAAACCATGAAGGCAAGCACCCCGTGCACAGCCCAGCTTCACACCAAAGGGCCTGCTCGGCCAAGTAACAACAAGCTGCTTGGCACCTTGGGTACTCTGCTCGGCATGTTGCAAGGCTAAGCCTTGTGGTCCATCCAGAACAAGCTGGCCAGCACCGCCTAGCACAAGCCCACAAGCCTACTTCTCGGACTTAAGCTCAATCTACCCGCTCAGCCACTAAGCCCTCAATTCCTGTTCGGACTGCATGGCCTCCCCGGACGCCCACCGCTTGGACCAAGCCTGTGCATGCCATTTGGACTACTCAGTCAGCTCGAACAACACGTCATGTTCGAATTTCTTGGCCACTTTGTTCGGCATATACCCAAGCACAACACTCGGCTCATCTGCTCAGACTAGCATGCAAGCTCAACCACGGGGGGCCGGACACACAAGCTCAATCAGTAACCCCGCAGGTCCCGAATAGCCTCCATGTCGCGTGCACTAAGCTTGGCAGGCTAGGGCCTAGTTTGCTCAGCCTTTCCGTGCATAAGGTAACCTGCTCAGCCAGTCCACGTGCATAGCACTTTGCCTACCCACAAGTGCTCGACCATCCTTCTCGGCATGACCCTTACTGCATCGGCCAGTTGCCCACTTGACCAAGCCACCTCCTGTATGTTCTGCCCTGACCATGTGACACCGACCAGGACGACTATCTTGCACCCACTTAAGCTCATCCCAAACTGGCCTACCAAACAAGCTAAGGTTGTCCTGACCACTCGAACAACCCCTAGGCCCATGGTCATACCAGTGCACCTAACCAGCCCAAGAACCACTTGACCCACCATCTTAGCCTGATCAGCATGCCTCACCCCTACTCCTTCCCTAACAGAATGATGAAATATCCTAGTGCTGGACCAAGTTGCTGAGCCACACTTGAGGAAACCAATTTTTCAGTGTTATGTTAAGGTAGTGGAATTTTACAAGTGTCAATTAGTGACAAGGTATTGCATAAGTGTCAAGGTCTAAGATTATGGGATAATGCATGATTTACACCTTGATAATCCCCACTAAACACCAATTCAGTTGAAAGGCTTATAAATAGGGATTTGTTTAACTCAAACAAGAGTTTTGGCAACTGAAAAACCAAAATTCTCATCCACTTTCTTCTTCTGGTCGAAGAGAACCCAAGCAAAAGAACACAAAGTGTTCTTCCTCCCAAACATCCAAACCTTGTGGTTTTGAGCTCAAATTCAAGCTCAACAAAACTATGGATTCTTGGCACAATTCTTGTATGTTTCTAAGGAATTAAAATTAGAAATTTAATGAGTTTTTCTCATTAACATGCAAGTGGTGTCCTTCGCAATCCCAAACCAAATTGGAGCTAAGTTCCATCAATTTACCACCAAGCTTCAAGGTAAAATCCTTGATTTAATTACTGGAAATTCTTTTTGCATGTTTGTGCTTGATGTTTGAGTTGAATATATTCAGCTGCATGCAAAGTTTGATTATGATTTATAGGGCCTTAAAGGTCGAATGTTATGTGGAAACCCAGTTTGAGCCTTAGTTTTGGAAATTGTGTTTCAAGGTTTTAAAGTCTTTAAAATTGGAAACTTCCTTTACATGCAAAAATTAAAAACATTTATTGAAGTTTTAAGCTTTAATTTGGTTAAATTTGAAAGAGATTTGATGGTTTAAATATAGGATTATTGGCCTTTTCTAAAAGTTGTACAAACTGAAAAATGTGTATTTTAACTTGCCATGTTTTAGTTCTGTTTTCCAAGATAAAGGATGATTTTCAATATGATATTTTTACAGGACAAATGTTAAGGAGTTAAGAGGCTTTTCCAATTAGTTTCAATGTAATAGGTTTTGAATTGAGTGAGTTATGTTTATTTTAAAACAAGACTAAAATCTGCTCGAACTCAAATGGGATAGGTTAAAAGGGATTTTCGTTATAAAACTTAAAGTTTGATTTTTAAGCCAAAAATTTTATAGATGAACCATAAATGTCTTAGGAAGCAATTAGAGGAAGCTTCACCTAATTCAAACCTAAACCAAAGCAATTTTGAACAAACTTAATAAGGGGTCTTGTTAGACAAATTGGTATTTAAAAATAGTTTGGAACTTAAAGTGATTTTATTAATTAACATGGAATCGTTTTATGTTTTAAATTATAAAGCCAAGTTTTTATTATATTGACTACTTTTAAAGAAAACCTTGATATTTGAAGTTTTATAAGTCTTTATTGTTTCAAAACAGAGTTGTTTAGGAAATGGTCGTGTGTATGTAGAATGGCGAGATTTTGATCGCTAATCTTTTTATGTGAAAAGTCATTCTCGGGAACCGGTGATTCATTTTAATAGTGTACACTCCATGGATTTAGGTTGCGCTTCACATGAGGAGGACTTGGAATTAGGAGGCACAACAAAGAGGTAAGTGCAAACCTCACCTACAATATGGAACAAAATCTGATTTTTAAATGCTAAGTGCAGTGTACCTATTGTGTTAAGTACAACCCTGTGATAAGTGCCTATGTGTGTAGAAATTGATAAGTGGTAACATGCCAATATGAAATTATACATGTTGATTCATGCATGTATATGAAGCCTTGCAAATAAATGCATGTTAAACACTGATCATGATGAAACTGCTATCTAATAACCTTATGTTAATATGCAACATAATAATATAATCTCCTCTGCTATATGGTTATCATCTGATATGTATAATTGAATATCCATATGCATATATTTGTGTCATATACATATGTTTCATAAAAAAATAAGTTTGAAGGTTCTATGCATGAAAATTTTATGTATTCATGAAACATATTTTCAAAGCTTTCCTAAAATTATCTCTATCAACAAGTTTGCTCATTTTATTAAGTTTGCAAGTATACAAGACAAAATGAGTTTCTATGTTTGGAAAGTCTTGATTTATAAGAAAATTGTTTGCAATGATGTCGTACTATTCATCTTCATTATAGAAGGCATTCATGTAGGCTTCAACTTCTCGAGGCGAGCTGCACCCTACACTTTATAAGTGGAGATATGAACTGAATGTTTTGACAGAGGACTTCATCGGGATCGGCCTTTTCAAGAAGTTCTCAGTAGTATGCACAGTATTGGCATCGGGGGCCCAAAATTATTTTAAAGAAATTTTCACGAAAATAAATTTTACAAGCTCACATGATTTCAAATCATAGAGTTTGCATCTATAAATCTCATTATCTGCATTTAATTGGTTTGATGTCATGACTCTAAATGTGAACAATACTATTGTGATTTGTCTATATGCTATTACTGTGTTATCAAAACTGCTATTATTATTTGAGAACAAAGTGTTATCTGAACTACTTTTGTTATTTGTGATAATAAATATGAAATAGGTTTACAAGAATTATATCATATCAACTATAGAGTCTGTATCGATAGAACTCATCATCTGTGTTCAGCTAACTTAAATGTTGTGACTCTAAATATGAATTATGTTATTATAATATGATGATATGATATTACTATACTATCTGAGCTGATGTTATCATTGTGAGTCTATATACGCAGCGTTCATAACACGCTAAGTAGAATGCACATTTTTGTGAGATAACATGTTTGTACTTGCTGAGTTCCGACTCATGAATTACGTTCATTTTATAGGTATCTTTGATGAAATATCATACTTACTGGACGGGATAAGTTTTTGAGGGTTGGTATAGGTAAAATCCGCTACACATTTATGTTTTCCGCTATAAGATTTTAAGGTGTAAAAGTATTATTTTGCTATATGGTTTGTAATATTATAAGCCTAGCACCGCCAATAATCCTATGCTTTCTAGGTGTCATATTTCTAAGTCTACAAGAAAAAGGTTTTAAATGGTGGACGAAATTTATCAGGTTATAAGGAAAGGGTTTACTCTTATCCTTATCTAAAATGCTTTTACTAATAGATAAGTTTTCCAAACAAGATTTCTGAAATATTATATTCTAAGTATCTATTAATACCATTTTCAAAAGTATGTTTCAAAAAAAAAATTTACTCTGGTTTTTCATAGTACTTGATTTCAAAGTTCTGGTAAGTTTCAGGGTTGTCACAACCATAATTTGGCCCATTGGCTTTATTACATGGCCCAGTCGTTATGACCTTTTAGGTCACACCTCTAACCCTTTATCAAAGGGGGGTTACGGCGATTACATAACCTTTATAGCCAACATTATGGCCATCAACATAACCACTGACTCTACATTATGTAGAGTCATGACTAGTCCCATTAAATGAGTGTAATTGCTGAGACACTTCATGTTACCTCACTAAGAACCAACATTAAGTCCCCATTCACCTATAAATACTAAGGTCGACCCCCTCAATAGGGATCCTCGAATATGATCTTTGGCATTCCTATTTTCTTCTGAGAGCTCTTTGATTTCTCTTTCTCCATAGTTGGTACCAATGAATTCTTGATATTCTCCCTCGCATATTCCCTCATTGGAAACATTGTCGCCGTAGTGCCAAGTTCTGGCTTGCCTACCACCCTCGCTGCGCCTCAATCTCCCGGTCAAGGTAACGCTTTCTCTAAATTTCCTCATATTCTTAGTTCTTATTTTCTCCTCTATAAGCCCGCTTGCCCCTCGGAGTCCCTTTGACCCGCCCCCCCCCCCCCCCCCGTGTCAAAGACTTCACATTCATATCTGATTTTTCTGTCCAACAGGTCCAACAAGTTATTGGTGGCCTCAAGAACACAATAATCAATTGTAGAAATCTACCGTCTACAATTTGGCGCCCACCGTGGAGCCTCAGTAATTCATCTTCTAATACCAACCTTACTCCATGGCAAAGAACGTAGATACTCCAACCAACGACTTTGCCGCTTAGATCACCGCTCTCACGGCTCAAGTCCAGGAGAATACGAATCATTTCATGGATTTGGAGGATGAAAACGCGACTCTATAGGTCAAAAATTAGACCCTCCATGAGTATATACAACGTCTCTTGGCTATTGAATCTACATCCCAGCAGCCTCATGATTCGAGATTCTGGGTGTCGGCTCCTCTGATACAACCCCTTATCACTCCAGAACCCAGGAGTTCGTCGACTCAACCGCCAACCTCTTAGTTTACCATCACCAGCGTCTTTATGTCTGCTCCTGTGAGTTCCATGGTAGACTTCACTGTCTCTCAAGCTAGATCGACAAGTTTCCTTGCTCTTCACACGACAATGAACCCATTTGCTTAGATTAACTTGTTTCCTCCATTTCAGCCAATGCCCACCTTCAACTTCCGGCCTCCGATCTACCCGTTGATACAATCAATGGTTGGTCCAGTCTACCAACCTCTTCCCCCTTTCACCAGCACCTTCAGCTCGGCTCTACATCCTACGTCGAGTAGAGGACCACTGCCAAAAATCACCACCAATACCAGCCTCTACTCATCCACTAGGACTCCCATAGAGCAAGCTATGGATAAGAGGCTAGCAGAGATAGAAGCCATGATCTAACAGATCCCTGGGTCCTGACCCCATTTAAGAAGAGTCTGCCACACAACTACGCCTAATTTTCATTTTTTGACACCATCGTCGTCGTGGAAATGCCGAACAAATTCTCCTTCCCAAACATGAAGCTTTATGATGGCACTACAGATCCAACTGACCACATTACATCCTATAAACAAAGGATGTTCACCGCTGCCATACCTCGAGAGCTTCATGAGGCTTGTATGTGCAAGAGCTTTGGATCTAGCCTGATGGGACCAACCTTACAATGGTACATCAATTTGCCTAACAATTACATATCCTCATTCGCTCAGCTCACGGACACCTTCGTAAACTAGTTCGCAAGCAGCAAAAAGTTGGAAAAGCTCTTAGGAGATCTCTACAGAGTCTAACAATGTCATGGCGAGCCACTCCATGACTACGTCGATCGCTTCAACCGAGAGAAGGTCTCCATCCCATTCTACAATTAGGAAATTACTATTGATGCCTTCCAAAAGGGACTCCTCCCCGATGGAGAATTCTATAAAGAACTTACCAAGTTCAATTACACCACGATAAAGGATGTCCTAGCCTGAGATTGGGTCAAGATCATATGGGAAGAAGATGAGCTCCATTGCGACTGTAGTTCATCCTACGATAACCTGAGTGAGGATCAACATCCCAAGTGACCTAACCACTTGATTGATAGACGAACCAACTCTTGACCATCCGAGCCTTGTTCCACGGCACCTAAAAGATTTCCAACACGTGATAGTAGGCATCTACTCGACCGACCATTGACCAGACCCAGTGAGCACTCATTGACCTCGTCCAACCGTACCCGAGTGCTCAAGTATAAACTCAACATTGAGCCTATAGAGCTTGTCGTTGTCATAAAAGGTATGGGTAACACTGTTAGATGACCCAGCGAGCCTAACAACCCTAATGCAAAGCGTGACACTACCAAGTGATATGAGTTCCATAGCGACTATGGCCACAACACTCTAAATTGCATCACTCTACGACTTGAGGTTGCTAACCTACTTAAGAAGGGACACCTCCAAGATCTGTTGTCCAACAAGAGGAAGAACACCCTCGCTTTATGGAACAATCGAACAACCTGTAAAGTCAATCCCATAAAGAACAGTCAACACCATCACTGGTGGGTCAAAAATCAGTGGTATCAGCGACTCCACCATTAGGCAATATGCAAGGGTCACAGTCAACCCAGAGATCAACTCCTCTCAGTCGCCATCCGATGCTGCTACAGATCAAATCATCAGTTTCGTAAACAACGAAGTCACAGGGCTTATCAACCCTCACCACAATGCTCTTGTCATCTCTTTCTAAATTACAAATTGTAGAATCAAGAGAGTCCTTGTTGATAATGTATCTTCTACTAATGTGTTGTTTATGAATGCTTTGAAGGAAATGAAGATTGATGAGTCCAACATCTATCGTCGCTCTACCGTTCTTGTCAGATTCAATGAGGAGCAGAAGTTCACCATGGGAAATATCACCCTTCAAGTCTATGTCGGTGGAGTGAATCTCCATGTGACCTTTGTGGTGTTGGACAGATCATCGGCCTACAATGTCATCCTTGGATGGGCCTTGGATCCATAACAAGAGGGCTATCCCCTCTACCTTCCATCAAGTCATCAAGTTTCTAACCAAATTGGGTGTCAAGGAGATTAGAGGCGAGCAAGGAACCTCCTGCGATTGCTATCACAACACCATGAGGGCCAACCCTCCACCTTATAGCAATTACAGTCCAAGCCGATAGTCCAAGCGGATCTAGATCAGCTTGCCACGAAAAAACTCGACAAAGTCTCAATCCATCCCAACCTGCCAGATCACAAAGTTCAGATCAGACCACAATTAAGGCCAGACCTCCGTGACAGTCTCATCGACTTCCTCAAGCAGCATTATGATTGCTTCACTTGGTCACACACTGACATGACTGGGATTGATCCAAAGGTGATGGTTCACCAATTCCAGTTAGACCCAAACTACCCACCAGTAAAGTAAAAGCAGTGCAAGTTCACTCTAGAGTGCAATAAGATCATCAATGAGGAAATTCAAGAGCTAATAGATATCAAGTCAGTCTGCGACGTCCACTACCTCGATTGGCTCACCAACGTCATTTTTTTCGCAAGAAAAATGGTAAGTGGCAAGTATACATTGACTTTACACACCTCCACAAGGCATGTTCCAAGGACTATTTCCCTCTAGCACACATCGACATGTTGGTTGATGCTACAACTGGTCAGAGTTACTCAGCTTTATGAATGCTTTCACAAGCTACAATCATATCTTGATGCATCCAGCCGACCAAGAGAAAACTGCCTTCATCACTGAGAGAGGCATCTTCTATTAAAAGGTCATGCCTTTTGGATTAAATAACACCAATACAACCTACCAGCGACTTGTCAACAAGATGTTCGCCGACTTGCTAGGTGACATCATGGAGGTCTACATCAATGACATACTATTCAAGTCCCTCCACGTCGATCACCACCTAGATCACCTTCGCTAGGCATTTGAGGTCCTTAAGACGTATAATATGAAACTCAATCCTACAAAGTGTTCATTCATAGTGGCTTCAAGAAAATTCCTTGGCTACATGGTGACTCAACGGGGTATTGAAGCTAACCCCGATCAGATCCAATCAGTGATGGGCATCCCATCACCTACTTACATTAAGGACATCCAAAGCCTCACCAGACGAGTAGTTACACTCATCCGGTTTATCTCCAAGTCATCCAAGAATTGTCACCTCTTCTTCGTGACTCTTCACAAGTCCGAGGACTTCAAATGGACTCCAATCTGCGAAGAGGCTCTCCAGTAGCTTAAGAAGTACCTAACTTTACCTCTATTGATCTCCAAGCCCAAGGATGAAGATCGACTCTTCATCTGCCTGACAGTCTCTGAGACTGCAGTCAGCGATGTGCTTATTTGAGACGAGGAAGGTAGAGAACTGCAAGTCTACTATATGAGTAAGTCATTGCTCGATGCTGAACCATGCTACAACCAGCTCAAAAAGCTTGCTCTAGCTTTGATCACTACAGACCGCAAGCTTAGGACTTACTTCCAGTGTCATCCTATTGTTATACACACCACCTTTCCATTGAAGAGCATCCTACATAAGCCAAAGCTCTCTGGTCGACTCACCAAATAGGCAGTAAAGCTAAGCGAATACAACATCACCTTCCAACCTCTCACTGCCATCAAGTCTCAGGTACTGACTGATTTTATTGCAGACTTTACGCCTAACACACATGTGCAAGCTGAAAAAGAGCTACTTAGTCTCTTTGAGCGCCCATCTTCTAAGTGGACACTCGTAGTAGGAAAATCAAGCAACATGCATGGCTTTGGGATAGGACTTATCCTCACTTCACCCAAAGGAGACCTTATCCACCAGTCTATCCGCTGCGGCTTTCGAGCCACCAACAATGAAGCAGAGTATGAAACACTCATCGTAGGACTTTTACTCGCCAGGGAAATGGGTATCCGGAAGTTGGATGTACGCTCTAACTCCCAACTAGTTGTCAACTAACTCCAAGGAACCTATCAAGCTAAAGACTCTAAGATGACAACCTACCTTGTCCATATCAAAGAGCTCCAATCCTCCTTCGAAGAGTTCAACATCGTGCAGGTACCCAGAATTGAGAATGGTCACTCTGATACACTAGCCAACCTTGGGTTAGCTGTCCCAGTGACAACCTCAAAGCCTATTCCTTTAGTCTATCTCTAGTGGCCTGCAGTGTGAAAAAAGCCATCATCAGAAGTATCAGTCATCGACCCATTCGACTCATGGATGACACCCATCCTACGCTACTTAACACATGACAAACTTCCAGATGAAAAGAATGAAGCACACCGCTTGAGAACCAAGGCTGCAAGGTTCACCATCCATGATGGTCAGCTATTGAAGAGGTCATTCTCCGACCCATACCTAAGTGTGTCACTCCAGAAGAAGCCAACTAAATCC
>WUAT03123217.1:0-12550 GCA_010015005.3 Ulmus americana | reverse complement strand
GATGTGCAATCAATGCCATGTAACTCCTCATGGGAAGTTACATAGTCTGATTTGGGATAGTCGAGAGACTTAATGGAAGCTGACCGTACCCATGGAGCGACCCACTCGGTAGGATGCCCCAACCCGTGAGCTGACTCAACCCGTAGAGTGTGACAGATGCCGTAAGGTGTGACCCGACTTGTAGGATGACTCGGGCCCACAGGGCAGAGTGTACCGTAGAGTGGGTTGACTCGTAGAGTAAGTAATTCACAAGCGGTCCATCCTAGCGATTGGGCCTTCCATGAGATGGGCCATACAAGACGTTGAGTACAAGCCGCTTGGGCTTTTCTAATGTAGGACCTGCTGGAGGTCTTATGAACAAGTTATCACGTTGAACCCACGTGGTGGGCCGTGATGGTGAGCCCTGGTCGGAAATAGTCGTGGCACAGTGCCAACTATCCTGCAAGAGGGGTAAAATAGGAAATACAAAATTTGGCCCAAACAGTAATCAATTCCTTCATTTTGTTTAAAACCCTTTGCTAGTAATCTAGCCTTAAATGTTTGAAGGGTACCATCGGTATGGTATTTCCTTCTAAACACCCATTTACAACCAAATGATTTAGACCAAGTGGTAAATCAACAATTTTCCAAGTGTGGTTAGACATAATTGAATCCATTTTATCATTGATTGCCTCTTTCCAAAACGCAGAATCTATAGAAGACATAGCTTCTTTAGAAGTCTTAGGATCATCTTCAATTTGAAGAATTATAGGAATTTTCTTAATCACATATTCTCTATTTCCTTCTATTAAACAAAAGGAAATTCTTTGAGAATCAATCTCATAAGATTCCAACTTTTTTTGTTTTCTAACTCTTCGGCTTTTATGAGGTTCATTAGGTTGTTCAATAATCTTTAGAGTTATCTCTTCTTGAGATTTTCCATTTCAAAAGTAGTTTGAGATTTTCCAATTTCAATAGTAGTTTGAGATTTATCATCAGAAGATAATAAATTTTCCAAGAACTATACTTCTCTTGATTCAATTATTACATTAGACTCAAAGTCTAATAATCTATAAGCCTTGCTATTTGTTGCATATCCAACAAAATCACACTTAATAGCTCTAGGACCCAATTTATTCCATTTAGGATCCGCGCTCTTGCAATAAGCAATACAACCCCACACTTTGAAATATCCAATGTTGGGCTTCCTACCTTTCTATATCTCATATGGAGAAATATTATTATTTTTCAAATGAATTCTATTGAGAATATGATATGAAGCAAGAATAACTTCACCCCACAAACTAAATGATAGTTTAGCATTTAACAACATAGCATTAATCATCTCAAGAAAATTTCTATTTTTCCTTTTAGCTAAATCATTTTATTGTGGCGTAAATGGAGTTGAACATTGATGAATAATTCCATTTTCTTCATAAAAAATAGAAAATTTATTTGAAAAATATTCGCCTCCTCTATCACTTCTAAGAACTTTAATTTTTTTATCTAATTGATTTTCAACTTCTGCTTTATAACATTTAAATGCACTAAATGCCTCATCTTTATGTTTTAATAAATAAACATAATTATATCTAGAACAATCATCAATAAAAGTTATAAAATATCGTTTACCACCTCTTGTTAAAATACAATTTAATTCACATAGATCACTATGCACTAAATCTAATAATTGAGAAGATCTTTCAACAACACTATGAAAAGGCTTCTTAACCATTTTTGATTTAATGAAAATTTCACACTTTTCAAATCCATTAGTATCACAAGAAAGTAAACCATATCTTATAATTCTTTTAATTGTACTAATGCCTATATGTGCAAGTTTACTATGCCATAAAATAATAGAATTTGAATCAATCATATAAGCAGAACTAGAAGCACTTTTGTTCATTTCATTATCAACAGTACATAATTTCACCATTCCATCACACAAATACCATTTTCCCACAAAAGCACCATACCTGGATAAAATCAATTTTCCAAAATCATAAACAGTTTAGTCCTAGGTTTGCCTAAAATATTACCACTAACTAGGTTCCGATTTGTAGCAAGAACATACAAAACATTAGTGAGACTAATATTTTTTCCAAAATTGAATAAGAGATCAATGCTTCCTTTTCTAAGAACCTTGAAACGATTTTTGTTTCCCATTTGAATCTCTTGTGTACTTCCGAGTTCATCAAAAGTCTTGAAGAGAGACCTGTCATAAGAAACATGGACTGTGGCAAAAGTATCATATCACCAGCCTTGAATCTTTCCTTGAACAACATTAATCTCGCTCATAGTAGCAATGATCTCCTCTCTATAGCATTGACCTTCATCTCATTTTATTTCTTCCTAAACCTGTAATCTCTAGCAAAATGCCCAGATTTACCACAAATAAAACAATCCCCTTTATTGTTGTTTTTGAATTTTCCTTGATCCTTTTTGGGACCAAGAAAATTCCCTTCCTGACTGTTGCCTCTTTTTTGGTTATTGCATTTGCAATAGTTAGATTTGTTCATAGCATTGACCCTTGCCCTAGAAGGACCAAAATTTGTTTCCTCATACTTATCTCTTGAATGCGATTCTTCCTCAATACGAAGATGTTTTTGAATCTCTTCCAAAGAGTAATCTTTGCTTTTATGAAGAACCCTCTTCCTATAACCTTTCCAACTTTGTGGTAATTTTGCAATTATAGCACCAACTTGAAATGGTTCAAGAAGTTCTATCTTGACAGCCTTCACTTATTGACAATGATTTGTAGTTCATGAATTTGAGGCAAGAGAAGTTTATCATCAAGAAATTTGAAATCAAAATACTTAGAAATCAGAAATTTCTTAGTACCTTCCTCCTCAGCCTTATACTTGAATTCCAGAGCATTCGATATCTCTTTGGCAGATTTCGTGTTGGTGTAAAGACCATAGAATTTGTTTGACAAGGCATTTATTATGTGTGCACGACATATTAATTCATCATCTTCCCTTTGCTTTCTGACTACCTTCACTTCATTGGTGTCTTCATCAATGGGCTCTGGCAGTGGTGATAAATCAGGATTCAAAATATAGATGATCTTTAGTGCAGTAAGTAGAAAGCGCAATTTATCCTGCCAACGAGTGAAATTCGATCCATCAAAATGATAAAGTCGCACCAAATCTTGGTTCATCAATTTGATGGTTGAAACTATTGTTTCAGTCTCCATTGAAGAAAAATATCACTTTTTGATTGTTGGGGAAATTCTTTGAAGAGACTTGAAACACGTACTAATACACTTTTCAAAAAGCGATATTTACTCCCTCTTAATTTCTTGTTGGTTTCTAATATAAATAGTTTTTGAGATATAACAAGTCTTTTGTGAATATGCACCAAGCAATAATGAAAATTCACAAGAAGAATAATAAAACGTTTTTATTTTGAGTTTTCTGGCAAGTTTAGAGAAAACAAAACATATAAGAATTATTTTTGGTGTGTTTAAAAATTTTCAATCTTGTGCTTAAATAGATTTTTAATGTCCCTTCATTTTTCACCTTTTGGTCTCTAAACAATGTTATTCGAAACAGTGCATTGTTTCAAAAATAATTTTTCATGAAACAATTTGCTCTTGGAAATATAGGGTATTTGTGTAGTAATAACTTTATAGGCAGTAAAAACCCTCAAAACTGTCTTTTAACTTTATAAATAACCAAATTCCAACAAACTCGACAACCACTAGTTGAACAAACGAAACAATGTCCGATCATAGAGGCCAAATCCACACAGGTTAACACTTCCCCTCAAGATGGACTGTATAATGTCTTGCAGTCCCATCTTATTTATTAGAAAACAAAACTGAGTTAGATGAAGGGCCTTGGTGAAGATATCAGCTAACTAATGACTAGTGGAAACATGCATTGTCTTTAGACTCCCAGCTTGCAACTTTTTACGAACCAAATGACAATCTATTTCAATATGTTTGGTGAGCTCATGAAAGACAGGATGGGCAATATGCAAGGATTCTTGATTGTCACAGTACATCAAATCTAGTTTGGAGTGGTTGACACCAAGTTCCTTAAGTAAGGACCGTAACCAAGTAAGCTAACATGTGACATTTGCCATTGATTTGTATTCAACTTCAGCAAATGATCTAGAGATTGTCTGTTGTTTCTTAAACTTCCAAGAGATTAGAGAATTAACAAGAAACACACAAACTCCAAAAATCGACCTCCTGTCATCTAGACAAGACGCCTAATTAGCAACTGCGAAGACCCTAAATTGAACCTCTGGTATGCTAGGTAGATTATCTTTTGCATAAGCTCTTGATTGCACATTTGAAGTAGAAGGAAAGAACAAGTCTTGCCCTGGTGAATGTTTAATATATTGAAGCACTCTCTGAGCTGCCTTTAGATGTGGCACTCTAGGACTTGTAAGGAACTGACTTAGTTTGTTAACACTATATGAGATATCATGTCTCGTAATGGTGAGATATAACAATTTCTTTATCATCATTATGTAAGAAAATGGATTTTCGATCAATTCTCCTTCTTCTTGTGACCACTTCAAGTTTGTTTCCATAAGTGTACTATCTGGTTTACAAGCTAAATATCATGCATCTGTTAACAATTGAAGTATATAATACCTCTAAGAAACCAAGGGAAAACCATTTCCCTGTTTGGTTTGCGATTTAGAATACTTTATTCAGAATATTTAACCAAACAAAAACTATGTTTAGAATATAACTCAGTTTAGAATAATACTCTGTTCTACTCTGTAGAATGTTGAACCAAACAAAAACTCTATTTAGAATACTCTGTTTAGACTGCTGAACCAAACAAAAATTCTGTTTAGAATAATAATCTGTTTAGAATATTACTTTGTTCAGAATAATACTTGAACCAAACAAAAACTCTGATAAGAATATTCTGTTCAGACTGTTGAACCAAACAAAAACTCTGTTTAGAATATTACTTTGTTTAGAATACTCTATTTAGAATATTGCAAAATTGAAAACCAAACAAATGTTTCAAGATTTAGAGAGATTTTAAGTATAATTGAAGGGAGTTGATGCTAAATACACAAAATATTACTAAAACCACCCTTTACAAAAAATTTGGGGCAACCCTACACCCCTTTATCGACTTTGTCCTAAAAGTTTTGGGAGTTTTTTTTTTAATTTTAATTTTACGCATTTTGCTTCAAACTACTTTGATTATACTTTTTTAAAATCCATCCAAATCTTGAAAATATTTCTATATTTAATCTGAAAATTTTCAAAATTACATTAAAAAATATTTTGATGGGATTTCTAGATACGTTGAAAGGGCGGGACAACAATGATTAAGGTAGTCATTTATCGAAATGGTTTTATTTTTATTTTTACTTGAACTGTTTCATCTTGATTTGTAAGGTGTAATACATTTTTGTTCATATTTTATTTGTCAAATTTCTATCAACATTCTTCAATGACCTTTTTAAAATTTTTATAACTATTTTTAAATATAAGACGAAAATAAAATAAAAAAATGTAGTCTTGAACATGAAATTAAAATAAACATAGAAGAAAAAAACCAATAAATTGCAAAGAAAATGATAAATTTAAAATTTTAAAGGAACCAATAAATATGTTTTTAATTAAAAGATAAATAAAAATAATTGAAACACAAAAGAAATTTAAAATAAGTAATAATAATAATAATAATTCAATTTAACTACTCAGACAAATATTATTTTCTCAGTTTTCTTTATTGTTACTATTTGAATTGTGATTCAGATCATGAAACAAACATGAATTTACTCTATTTTAATCACCCTATAAATTCTATTCAAATCACAAAAAAATAAAAATTATGTTCAAATAACCAAAATTCTAGTCAAATCATGAATCAAACAGATCCAGTAATTAAGTAGAAACGCACTTGTACTGGAATTTGGGTGATAATCTGTCTAAATATAATTGTAAGTTTAAGCATAATATATACTTACAATGTTGATTTTCACCCATTTGTAGCCTGAAGGACCATAGAAGTGGCGGTATATATTCATCAAACTGTGCATATTTTCCGCATCTTTATCTTCTGTACTCGTTATCCAGCAAATGTCTTCGAACAAAACGTTCCGAGACATCTTATGACATTGCTATAATCAATAAGGGGAAAGTCAGTCTACATTATCCTGGCCAAGAAAGGACTTGAAGGTCTTCAAATATAAGCCCATTTGAGCGATTCGCTTTTTCTTTCACCAGCCCTCACGTTGTATGTAGACTGCAACACGCAAACCAACAAAAAAGTTAGTCAACATAAAAACTTACACAATACTGATAGATTTAATTAAAACATAAGATAAAGTATTACTTACCAAGACCTCGACCCAAAGCAAATCATTCACCTCCTTAGAGACTTGAGGCCAGTCCGAGATGTGCACTGGTACATGCCTCCTCAATAAGGTCCCTAAGAAGTTTATGAAGGTGTTAGCCCTCTTTTCTTATTAGTATGCCCTTTTCATTGAAGGTTCCCTTAGGCCCTAAGCCTCTCAAAAAATCTGAAAGATTGGTAGGACCTCTAGTCCCACCCTTCCTAGGAGGCAATACAACATTGCCGTGATCAGACTATTCTGCTTCCTAATCATCAATATTTTCATAGTCTTCTTCCCTCCCACTCTTATGTTCTTCATCGGTCATTTTCTACAATTCACAATTAAAATCAATTAATTTCAACTAATAACCTACATTCTAAAATAATCCTAAACTAACAAATTAACATCAACAAATAATAAAAGTAAATCCAAATAGTATAAATTAATATTCTCAAACTCAAACTATCTAAAACCTTGCAAGAATCCTAAACTCAAACTCCTAAAACCCCCTCAAATTCTAATACTACAAAATGTATTAAAACTTACCCAAAATAATTCTAAGCTTCTTCCTTGGTAAATGGATAGAATTTTGAAGCAAAGTGAATTTGGCCGGAGAATGGAGCACAATCGCCGGAGATAGCAAATGAGAAAAACCTGGGAGAAAAATTGCTTCTATGCGAGTCATGTGATTACTTAACCTACATTCAGTAGCAATTTACTCGTGAACCGTCACCTATACGTAAAAATATTAGGTGGTGGTTGTTAAGTTAAACAACCACTAAAAGTCCAAAAGACGCGTCTGTATTTACGTAAACTTTAGGTGACGGTTTAAAACTCCTTGTTAGTGCCGCCACTTGTATTCCACATTGTAAAGGATTTTTTGGGTGTAGTGGAAAGTGGATTTCTTAATAAATGTGAAAATAATGATATTTATTTTATCATATTGGCATGCCCTTTAATTTTTTGTCATATTTTTTATTAAATTTAAACTTATTATTATTTTTAATTTTTATTTATTTATTTTTTGTATAAAGTTCATTTTATCAATAGAAAAAAAACATGGACCTTTTTATTTTGCAACAAGTAGCCGGTTTAGATAAATTTACAAAATTTTAAGTTTACGCGCAGCCAATGGAGGGAGAAGGGGGAGCGACCCAGATCCTTCACCACATTCCACATAGTGCCTCTTCATTAATCATTAACAAGGTAGGAATGCTCCAAAAAATAAGGTGATAGAAATACATAATTCCATTTTAGGCTATACATCGATTCATCAACCAGTAATCTCTTTACGGCTTAAGCCAGATTACTATAACAATTGGTCTCCAATTAAATGGGTGAGACCCTATTTGACAATTACTTGCATATCTACGTGTACCTGACCTATAATGCATGGTCATGGCAAATGATATGCGGAATATCATAATCGGATGCAAAGCGTAAATTCATAACATGCTTATAACATATTTAGCAAATTGCTATTTAAAACAGCACATATAGCATCCAATGATATAGCATACATAGCAAATAGTACAGCATATTATCAACAAACATCAAAACGGCACATAAGTCCAACAGACAAAAGCATATGTAACAACCTACCGATACTACAATCTACTTGTGTTGAGTAAAATCTGTACTTACTGTTTTGCAAGCAAATCCCCACTCGTCACATTTGTGGAGAAATTTACCGTCCTGAACAAAATATTCGTCCATTAAAATATTTCATCGCAATTTATAATTTCTCGCCAATTTCGTAAAAACATAAATTAAATTCTATAATCACTAAAATTAGCGATTTCTAATCTAATCGCAATTATTGAATTTTCGGGCCTTTAAATCGAATGCGTAAATTCGATCTAAATTTGCTAATTTGACTAATCCTAAAATATCGAAATTTTCCAAATTCCTTATGGGCCAAATTGTAAAATTTCTAAAAATCTAACCTGATTCCAACATTTCTACTTTCCTTTGTTTTCCTTCATTTTTCTTTTCTTTTTCTTCCTTTCTTTTCTTTTCTTTTCTTTCTTTCTTTTTCTTTTCTTTCTTTCTTTCTTCACATGCCCATACCTCCCCTTCTATATATATATATACATGTGTACGGACACAAAACAAAGAAAACAACTCGGTCGCCCACTAGTGAACCACCACCTTCACCATCGTTTTCCTTTGCAAACACCATCTCTTTACCACCACCGTCTGGCCTAGGACGGTCTCCTACACTCCGGCCATCTACTGGACTAATTACCCGGTCAAATGGCACCACAGGTTGGCGGTTAGCCACCCTCAAAGGTGGTCAAATGATCACAAAACACATCGAAGGTTTTACACTACCTCAACATTGTTCCGGCCACCAAACTTAGATCTGAGACTACTATTAGTCTTGTCTCTCCATTCTGGACTCAACAGTATATAGCACCGCCCCCGAAACTTGCCAGAACAAAAATGACCATTTTACCCCCATTCTCTAACTTCTCTCTCTAACATCCAATTCAAGCTCTAAATCAAAGTTTAAACTAGTTAAGGGTGGTTTAGACTTATTCAAGAACGTTGTAGCACGTTGAAATCACGAGAAAAATGGAGTCTCAAGCTTGATTCTCTTTCCTTCTCCTTTGGCTTCCTCTCGATTCCCCTTGGTTTTTAAGCTTAGAAACCTGACTTTGCACCAATGTTTTTCTCTCTCTCTCTAAGCTTCTATTTTAAGCCAACATATTGGTTATTAAAACCCCAATATAGAATCCCTACTTAGGAGACAAAATGGGTTAAAGAAAAAGGGTAGAAGTCGGTGCAATTCACCTCCAAAAAGCCCCTCACGTCGAGCCTTTTTTTTCCTTTTTCTGTTGCGATCCGGTCGACCGGTAACACAACGTCCGGTCGACCGGATGGTCCTTTTATTAGAATTTTCACACGGTCAACAAAATCCACTACCTGCTCTTTTTCAGTCCATTTAATGCTTCCTATCCTCTTCCATCTCTTTTCTTTTTGTCCCCTTATCATCACACACATATATATACATATACATATATATATATATATATATATATATATATATATTTATTTATCTAATTAATTTTTAAAACCATTAAACTTTTAACATTAAAACTTTATTAATAATAAAAATAATAATAACAATACATTATTATTATCCTCATTAGTCTAATTCCTATTTTAATCACCAATTTCTCCAAATTCCATTTTTAGAAATTAATCCTATTAATTTCTTACTTCAACCTTAAATTATGTAATTCCTAAACATTATATAAAATGTAATATTACTATTAAAATTAATATTAACATTCTATTTCACTTAATTCCCAAACTTTTACATTATAAATCTCAAATTTCTATTTGAGATTTCCTTAATAATTTATCTTTTCCATAATTTCGTATTATTATTGCCAAGAACATGTTCAGCAATAATAATAAAATTTAAAACTTATTAACTTAATTTCCGATATAATAAACTCCGTACGAAATTTTTCCTTAATTACTGTAGATTAATTATTAATTAATTATAGTAGAGGAAAATTAGTGACGCTAATTTTCCCGAGCCTTACAAATATAATAGAAACAAAAGAGATGAAAAATCAAATATATAAAAGAGACATATAGTATAGAGAAATATAATAAAAGAGATGAAAAATAAAATCCATATATATATATATATATATATTAGGGTCTAGAAAAATATGAAAGAAAAATCTAAAAAAATATGAGAGAGAAAATTTAATGAGAGAAAAAATAGAAGAGATTTTAAAAAATAATAATAATACAAAAGAAAATAAAATAAAAGATAAGAGAAAATATGAAGAAAAAAAAAAGTTTAACGAGAAATATAAATTACAAATAAAAATAAATAAAGTTTTAAAAACAAAAGCAAGAAGCATCTTTCAAAAAAATCCTCCTACCTATTTCTCTTTTTGTCGTAAAAATGAACAAATTTCCAGAACAATCACTTTTGTTTCTGCTTACCAGACACCATCATGCACTTATGAAAAAAACAAAAGCATGCTGTCAAAAGCATTATCAAACTAGCCTTATATATGATTGTCAATCCCTGCATTTTGTACAGATTTTTCTAAAAACACACTAATTCCTCTTTGATACTCTATTGATGTCCTAACTTTCGACATCCAATTCTAATCCAGTTGTTCCAAAGCAAATTTAACAAAATTTCAATAGAGTCTTCCCTTAACTTTTTGCAAAAATAATCCAACTTCTAACACAAAAAAATATCCAACAAACATCCAATTCAAAGAAGCACACAAGTTAATCAAGAATTAGGGTTCTTTTTTTTACCGAAAAAGTCCTAAAATTAAATTTTCTCAAATTAAAGTTATGAAATTAAAAATGCACAAATATATTGTTCTAAAAGATTACTATAACATTTTTTTATAATAATGTATCAACAATTAACACAAAATTTATCAAAAATGAAGAATTTTTATTCAAAAAAGCCCTAAAGATCATATTTTCACAAATTAAACCTATTAATTCAAATTGCACAAATCTATATGCTCTAGAAGATTACCCATTACATTTTTAACAATAATTCATCAACAATTAACACAAATTAATCAACAATTATTTATTTATTTATTTATCAAAAACACCTTTAAATGATTTACAATTGGCATAACTTTTAAAATTCTTCAATACAATAAAATACAAATTTTAAAATTCTTCAATACGATAAAGTACAAATTTTAAAATTCTTCAATACGATAAAGTACAAATTTTAAATTTTTTCACTAATTTACTATTAACATAATATTTTAAAATTTTGTAGTATTCTAACGAGAGTTTTTGTTTGGTTCTGTAGTATGAATAGAGTAACAATACTGTATTTAGAATCGCAAACCAAATGAGGCCCTAATGTTTTTTCAAATTAAAGCTCTAACATCCTAATTTATAAAATCTAATACATATAAAAGATTACCTATAACAATAATGCATCAAGAAATCAATATTTAATTAGTTATTTCTCACAGAAATTCATATTATCTCAAGATTTTACTTAAAGATAAAAAAAAAAAATTAAAATGATTACCTTACTCAAATGTAGCAAGAATTGAAGGAGTTTGATTGCCCAAGTCTTAGGAATTGCCAAAGATTTTTTGGAGGAGAAGAAAAATGGAGATTTGGAGAGAAAATTGGAGCAAATGGCCGAAAATAGAGGGTCTGGCCGCAACCCCTTGTATAAAAAAGAAATGGCGTTGGTTTTCTAACAACCTTTTGGGCGTCGGTTACCCTAACAATGATACTCGTTTTTCTTTTTCTTTAATTTTCTTTATTTTTCTCTTCAATGTCATTTCCTATGTCTCCTATTGCAATTTTTGTAGTAGTGTTATAAATTATAATTATTTAAATAATAATTAAAAATCTTTAAAAATAATATTAAAACTACCATTAAATTATAAAATTAACCTCAATCCAACCCACTCACTCTCACCCTCTCTGGCCTCCACCTCCCTCACCCTCTCTAACTTTCACCTTTAGTGACCACCGTCGACTGCCGATCACCGACCACCTGAAAGCCAAAAAATATCCTAGAAAATTACAGATCATGTATGGTTTAAGATGAAACCTACCTGATTTCTCTTTTGTATTGTTCGATTCAAAGCTTTATGCCAACCTATAAATACACAAATATAAACCTCCACAAAACGCTCATAGAGGAATAGAGAAGGTCTCTAATGGATCTTCATGAGGAGAAGAAGAAGAAGAAGAAGAAGAAGAAGGCGAAGTCGGGAGAGTTTGAGTCATTGGGTTTGAGCCCCAATTTCAACAAGGGCTACAAATTCGCAACTCTGATTTAGAGGAAGACTATTCCTCTTACTCTCGTTGGAAACGATGCCGTTCCCATTGCCCCTACCCAACTCCTGCAAGACCACAAGTATAATCAGGGTGCTTTTTTTTCCCCTATCTATTCATCCATTTTCTCAACAATCGAACAAAAGTACATGAATTTTCTTAAACAAACAGGATCAACTTTAATTTTCTTATACAAAGATTTGGAATAAATAAAAGTAAAATTTAAGATTCAAACCAAAATTCATTACTTTTTCAGTAAATATATCATCTGGTTACTTCTTCTTCTTCTTTTATTTATGTTAGTCCGGTTAGGCAGCCGAGAGGGGGGGGGGGGGGGAATTGGTTGTTTAAAAACTTATAAACTTTTTGGTTTCATTTATGAAAACCAAGAAAGCCTGGGTTTTGGCAATTGAATGTTATTTGTGGCAGCTTA
>WUAT03123107.1:0-12554 GCA_010015005.3 Ulmus americana | reverse complement strand
CCAAAATTAAGAAAATTCTCCAATCTACTCTCCACTAGCCACCGTCAAATCCAGAAAAGCCTTTTTCAGACAAAATAAAAAAAGGAAAATCCAGAAAAGCCAATTTTTTCTAAATTCTGTCTTATTTTCAGCTACATTCCAACGTGATGAACCCTCCCTCCGTTCAATTCTCCTATATATTTTTTAAATTTTTTTCTTGGACAAATATCATTTATGCTTTCAAAAAATTTCCCCAATTCTCAGTCTCCACTCAAACAGCTCACCTTAACATTCGTTTCATTTTATTATATTCGTTATGATTTATTTGTTATTTACTTTCTTTTACTTGCGATAGAACAATGATTGAAATTTCAAATATTTTTGAACAAATATCACTCATTCTAGTTTTACAAAGCCTTTGATCTACTCCATCCTCGACTGTTATAATATAAAAAACCTCCAAAGTATTTATTCAACAACTTGAGTACTTTTTTCTTTTAAATTTCATTTGATTGCCCGAGTAAAACACCCTTATTATGTACACCCACGTGAGCCGTACAATCGTACAATTTACAAGCTTCTTCTAAGTTCTAATATCGAAAACTAAGCACATTGAACAGACACCGTCGGCACCGACCCTCCTTAGTTTTCTCCTCCCGATGACCGACGAACACCACCATGCAAAGCTCTCTCCATTCTCCAATAAAAATTATGGATCAACCTTTGGCTATCTTCTTCTATAAATACCAAAGCCTTTCTCCGCAAAACCACATCTCGACTATTCCCATAAATATTGTTCAAAGCTTTTTTTATTCTACTTCTTGTGTTTCATTCGCTTAGTTTATTAGCATTATGGCAGATTATGATCATCAGAAATCGAAAGATCACGGAAACGAGACTGCCTCAACTGGCTGCGGTGGGATGTTTGATTTCTTAAAGAAGAAAGAAAACGACAAGACCCAACAGGATCAAGGTGTGGCCATGAAAGAGCAAGAACACCACACCTTCAAGAACAATGACGACTCTGACTCGGTATACTTCAAACATTTCTTGCTATGCTCATATCTTGTTATTATATATGATTAGTATATTTGACTACATGTGTGTTTTTGGGAAAAATTTCAGTCTAGTAGGGATGAGGAAGCTGATGGGAAAGTGGAGAAGAAGAAGGGGTTGAAGGATAAGATCAAGGAAAAAATATCTGGAAACAAAAAAGAAGAGGAACATGTTACCAATGACACTCCAAATGCAGAGGGAAACGCTGAGGAGAAGGGATTTATAGAGAAGATCAGAGACAAGCTTCCTGGGCAGCACAAGAAGGCTGAAGAGAGTGCTTTCACCGAGCATAATAATGGTGCAGCTCATGGACACGAAGGCGAAGCGAAGGAGAAAAAGGGAATTATGGAGCAGATCAAGGAGAAGCTGCCTGTGGGACATAAGGATGAAGAGAAGCCAAAGGAAAACTAAAGTGCAGCCTAAGCTAGCTATGAACAAGGGCATGTTAAGCTAGCTTTGGGGATTAACTATCATGTTTGCTTGTTTTAAGTTTATGGTACTCTCTAGTAGGAAGATAATTGTATTGTTTCCATGTGGTTCTGTAAGCAGTAAGCTAGTCTTTTTCCTTTTGTAACTTCCTGAAAATTAACTAGCTTACCAGTGTATGAAGTTCCCAAGTGTTTCGTTTATCTATCTACTGTTTTACGTTTAAGTAAATTGGGAAAAAAAAAATTTAAAAATTGTGCTTTTTAGGAAAACAACATAAACGACAGTATTGAGGGCACCAAACGACATAGTAGAAGAAAACGACATTAACATCAGCATGAGATTTAGGAACTTCTAAACAACATTAATACACATATACGGTATTCACAGATTCATAATACGACAATATCTATGTTGTCGTTCAGCCACAACAGCAAATAATTTCAACACAGTAAATTGCTAATAAGAAGGAAAATAACCCTAAAAGAACGCTTCATATTTGCATATAAGACCACCAAACTCTTTACACAAACACACAATCCCTCCAAGAACAAATCATCATTTGCATATAAGACCAACAATCTCTTTACACAAACACACAACCCCTCCAAGAACAAATCCTCATGCATTTACCACATCAAAACACTTGAACAGATGCTGCTAAACGCAATCAAGTCATTCAAATTAAAAGTCCAAAAGGAAACAGGATAAATAATAAAGTTAATTACAGATGTTACAAGTTCCAAACTCTACTCCTTACATCCCTCAAAGAAGCCGAAGACACATTGAGAAATTTACATCTAAACATTTGTAGAATGATGAAAAGCCAAATTGGTAAGAGACACATCCAAATTAATGTCTAAAGTTGAAGGATTAGGAACAAAACGAACCTTTGATTTTAAAGGGTTTGCCAAGTTTGTTGGCATCGAGAATGACAGAGCATCTGATTCTACTATAGAACTTAGACTTCACTAGTCTTCCCAAAATATAAGCCCTTGACCTCATCACAAACGTCAAGTTCAACGGCACCAAATAATTCTCATGATCACTTCTTTCCCTTCCTCCCATACCTGAGATCCCACCATAAAGAGGCACTTGCTCTCCTAGAATTATAGTTACCATCCTCCGCTCAGTCTTCCTCCTTTGATAAAACTCATTCATCTATCGTTTCATTTATCACAAAACAAAACAAAAAACAGAAAACAAATGAGTGTGAAAAAACCTTAATCCAAGCCTGGCATAAATGATCTCTGAACTCTACATTTTTAAAACATTTTGGTCCCTATAACTTATTTTTTTGGAATAAATTATTTCTAAACTTGTAATTGTGTTGCTCCGTTACTCCTTTTTTGTTTTTGTAACGACTTTACCCAAAAAGTCTACGAAGCAACAAAATATGCAAGTATGGGAACTAAATTACAACAATTCAAATAGTCTAAGAATCATTTATGTCAAAATTTAATTGGCCGCAATCATGTATCTTAATGCCAACTAACAAAACAACAAAATTGCAAATTTAGAGACTATTTATGCTAAAAAAAATATTAAAGACCAAAATGTTTATTGTTCAAGGACCATATGTGCCAAAAAAAAAAAAAAAACCCAAAAAAAACCAGGCAAACCTTGAATGAAGTAATAAAACTCAACTCTCATTTCCACCAGGCTAGGAAAAACCGACAATAAACTAAAGACAAAGGACATCACGACATACATATATTCACAAACACATAAAAAAGAAAAAAGAAAAAAACCCACTAAGGCTTTCGTTTGGTAGGAAGGATGTAGAGTTTAGGAAGAATGGAGAATGAAAAGAAAAGAGATGACACTAACTCTCTTCTATGTTGTTTGGTAAGATAGAAATGAGAAAAAATAAAATTATATTTCTTTCTTTGATATTGAAAAGAGAGTTGCAAGACGGGTTGATATGTATTTGTAATTTTAAAATATTTTTTAACTTTTTTTAAAAATTTATCATAGTACTCTTAATATAATTTTAAATAATATAAATTTAAAAAAGAAAAAAACAAAGATGAGTTTGATAGAAAAATAAAAAATAGAAGGAATTGCAAAATAAAATAATAAAAGAGAGGGGAGGAAAAATAAATATGACTTTGGTATGAAGGTCTAAATGAATAATAAATTGGAAATTAAAAATAAAAAATTAAACAAAAAGAAAAAAAACAATAAAATGAAAAGCAATTACCGTATTACCTTTTTTGTTTCTTTCACAAACAATTCATTTGATGTTTTAATAAAATATTTTTAATTAATATTATATTACTCTTTTAATATATTATTAAAAACTATATTATTTGTTTAAAGTATACTAATTTTAAAACAAAAAATATAAATGATTTGAGAAAAATAAAAATAAAAATAAAAACATTGTAATGAATTATCAAGAAAAATAAAATATGAAATTGTACAGAAAAATATAACTGTCATTTTTAGAGAGAAAAAAAAAAAAAAAAAGGTGAAAACACAAGAATTAGAAGAAAAAAATAATAATAATAATAAATTACATTTTTATAAAGAAAAAAATAATAATAATAGTCAATTACATTTTTATACTACTCTTTCCTCTATTGTATTTTTTTGGCAATCAAGAAAACTCAATCCACAACTCTCCCTCCTTCCTCCATTTTAATTAAATCAAACAATAGATTTTCACTCTCTCTCCTCCCTTTTCCTTTCACCCCTCCCCTTCCTTTCCCGTTTCCACTCAACCAAACAGAGTGTAAGTGATCATTTGTTTAGCTAATCGCCTAGTCTAGAAAATGGAAGAGTGTCAATTTGCTAATTGCCAAAATGAGAAGGGAATTAAGGCCGCATATTTTCATCTCAACTGTTCAACCCAAATTAATTTGGGTTAATTTGGAATTGAACCAAATCAAACCAAGCCTAAATAATTTGGTATTAAATTCAAAATGTACCAAACCGAACCTAAATAATTTAACAATGAGTTCAAAATTATAAAACCAAACCAAATTAAAACCGACAGAACTCTATAATCGAAATATTTTTTAAATATATTATTTTTAACTCTTTAAGTCTCTTCACAAAATTATTTACATAATTTTTATCTTAATTATTTATTTATTCACAAAAATTTTCCAAACTTATACCATTAAAATTTTTAATTTTTAAATTGTTCAAAGTCTTAAATTCAAAACTCAAACTTAAAGGTAAAAATACAATTAAATTAAATATTTTTTTTCAGTTTTACCATTTCATTCTCTTCTCCTTAAATAGATTGGTATCAAATCTAAAATATATCAAATAAATTTTAGACCGAACCAAATCAGACCAAGCTGATTATAATCAAATTAAACTGAATCCAAAAAATTTAATAACGAGCTCAAAATTTATCAAATCGAAATAAATAATTTGGCCGCGATTTCAGCCGAAACCAAGCCCAACCCATTTGCGGAACTAGTGTAGTTTGAAACAAATTTGCTGTGTAGGCTCATCACAGTTCACACTTCCCAATGAAAAGGCATAGAAATTATGGACAACTGAGGGAGGACAGGACAGGGTTACAGAGACAAAGACTAATATCCAATCATCTCCATTGTTTCGGGGCCACTACCACAAAATGACTATATTACCCATAAACTTCAAACCAATTCATTGTTCATATTCTTTACCCAGATATCCAGACACAAAACTAGACCAAGTTATACTTATACATACCCGTCCCGAAGCAACTTTCAGCTGGTAATAGTAAAGCTCGAAGGGGGTAGAGGTGACGTGGACGCCGAAGAATGTGCCTGGATTTATATACAAAATCCTGACCGTCGAATTTAACGACAGCATATCAGTTGGCACCCCTGTTCGATCATTCCCTTGCTGTACATTGAAGCTCCTAAACACTATATTCTGCTTCAAAACAAACACAAACGACTCGCCGTTTCATATCTTATTCATCTAATTACCAAAAAAATAAAATAAAATAATTTTGTTTACCTCAACGAAGACTCGAGGTTTGTAAGACTTGCTAGCCCCCCAAAGGATCAACGAGAACAACGAGAAGAGTACAACAAACAACAGCACGAACAAAACGTACAATCTCACATTGCGTCCAGGTCCTTCCGCTTCCACGTCGTCATCTTCCTCGCCTTCCGATTCTTCGCCCCTTTGTATTTTCTTCCACGTCGAGAGATTTCTAGGGTATTTCAGGGAAGCGGAGAATCGCGACGTGGACGACTCGCGCGAGTGGTGGATTGGCGAGCAGTGGTAGTAGTGGTGCTGGGGAGAGCCCAGCGGGCTCGAGCCATACGACATCTTCTCGACGTCGTGGTTCGACGGGCTCTGGACGTAGTAAACAGGCCGGCGAGGGGATCGCGGCGGCGTTGACTGGTCGAAGCTCGTGACTTCGGAGTCGGACTTCGCGTGCATTGTTGCCGCCATTAGAGGAGAAGCAAAAGGATTAGGTTTAGAGATAAGGACTAATTTTTAATTTTTGATAAGTTGGAGGACTTGAAAGGAAATGTTTTTGAAGAGAGACCCAGAAAAGGCAGTGACAGGCGGGAGGGGGAACGTTGGGGACGAAGACGTCGCAGAGACTTCTTAATACGAAAATTTTGAAATACGAGACAACTTTTTTTCTTTTCTGCGCAGTATGGACTAGGATGCGCCTAGTGCGTAGAATATACATTTTCCGTAGGTCACGCGCCTTTATTAGGGGAAGTTAATCTAACGGTTGGAAATGAAAATAAAGTGTGTTTTTTTTGGGAAGATAACGAGTGTGAGATACACGTCTGTTGTAGGGTCGTGGTATTGTAGATTTGGAAGTGTTGGAGAGCGAAAAATTCCTTAGTAGTTTGAGAAAGACGAGGGGTAATGTTGGTCCAACGGTTTTGACCAAATAATCTATTGTAAGTTTAAAACAATTAAACAAACGAGTCATTTGGCTTTATGAATAACTAACGAGGTTAATGACGTCTCATTGGTTTGCTTATACTACGGCTAGTTGGGTTGATCCGTAGCCAAATCCATAGTTAAAAACTCGTTTTCTTTTTCTTCAAAGGTTTATGATATTATTTGCAAATTGCAATCTAATTTAGTTATTAGAAAAAAAGTTTGCATTAAACACTAGACATGGTTCAAAATAAAACTTTGCGGGGCACCATCAAGTTAGACAAAAGATTACTTTATTCCTAAATATATTTTTTTTTAACTTTTAAAAAAAGTGCAAACTAATCTATCACCAAAAGTTCCACTCTTTTTGTCAAAAAAAAAAAGTAAAAAACCAAGGTCTCTTAAAAACAGTGTCCAAAAATCACGTTAATTGATTCCTCTGTTACCATTGAATGTTACGCTATCCACATCCAGTCATGATCATGGATTAGAATTGGGCCCATTGTGTTGAACAGCGCCCATTTTATAGTAGCATTCCGTGACCGTCTCTATTAGCCTATAATCGTTAAAAGGAAAATAATCTGCAAGCTGGCTGCCACCTGGTTGGCTATACTATATATCATTCCTCTTTCTTCTTCTTCTTCCTTTTTTTTTTTTTTTTTTTTTTTTTTTAGAATAAGAGCACAACATTCCCTTAATTGTTTAAAAGAGCTAACCCAATCAGAATAAAATAAAATGAATTAAAATATGAAAGAAAATGTTTGAAATTAAAGTTGGATTTTTTTTTTGGCCTTTATAACAAGTTGGAAAAGAACAGTTTGAGAGCGATATTAAGTAAAGAATCCAATCCCAATCAGTGGCATAAATGAAGGATTGACTCAGTCACTGCCGTGCCATACCCAGCAAAACCAAAGTCTACGGGCTGATTGAAACGCGATTTAAATATAATTTTTGAAATTATGAGTAAAATAATTATTTTTGATAAAAATAAGTGGATATATATTTATAAAAAATAATTTTATATAAAAAGTGACAAGAATATTAAAATTTAATAATAAAATAATATAAAAAATAATATTATATATAAATTGTGGTGAAGATATTAATAATATAACGTAAAAAGTGATGATAATTAGTGTGTTAAATGATTGAATATATTGGATAATGTAACATGTGGTGAGAATTAATGTGTGAAATGATTGAATATGTTGAATGATATAAAATGTAGTGGAAATATTGAGCATAATAGAATAGAATAATTGTTAAAATAAAAAAAAAATGAGCATTTTTTAAATTTTTAGTGAATAAAATAAGATAATATATGATAGAATCACGTGTAGAACGTGACCTATATATTAATCTAATTGTAATTATGATTCACTATTTATTTTGAAAACTTTTTTTTGTTTTTTTTTTATATAAACTTATTGAGAATATCAATGTTGAGAATATTAAAAGTTATCTTGAAACTAGTTATTATAAAATAATTATTTTGGATTATATGAAGTCATCTTGATACTATGTAACGTCTAGGTTTTATGTATTCAAATGGTCTCTTCTCTTATATATTTGTATTTAATTTTATAGGTTAAAATTAAACAAATCAATTATAACATAATCATTTAGGCTTCTTATGTTCTCTTTTCTTTGTTCTATTCTCTTTAATATTTCAGATCACAAATTTAACAAAACATCAATTAACTATTTATTGGAAAACTTCATGGCATCACCCACCCACTATTTGTATTAGTGCTCTTCTTTCTTTCGGAAAAAAAAAATCTTGTCAACCAAAAATGTTAATTTTCCTTTTTAAAATAAATGGCCTAAATAAAAATTCCAATGTTAATTTGAGAATCTAATAGAATGTAGTATATAAATATATATATATTTTTTAAAAAAATTGATAATTATCATATTGTTTTTCAATGACATTAATCCTCCAACATTCCATCAAAAATATACAAACAAAACAGGCACGATCACCAAAAAGCAAGCAGCCCACTATCACGGCCCATCATTACTCAACTGGGCCTCCTCAAACTCCTTAACCAAATCCGGATCCACATTCTGATCAGGCTCCCAAGTGGGCTCCTCCAAATCGGCCCATTTAACCAAATACTCATTCTTCCCATCGTCCCCAACTCTCTTCCCCACCACCGCCTCCGCCACCGCATATTCCAGCCCGGCCTCGTAGTCCCTCACCAAATCTTCTCCGATCAGCTTCGCTTTAACCCACTCGTTCGCCTCGCCGTCCTTCCACTTCACCAAATACTCAAGATTCTCCCCCTTCCCTCTCTTCTCCACCAACTCCTCCACATCCGCGAACTCGAAAATCGCCCCTTCCAAAGCCCTAATCACATTCTCTAACCCTAATCTTCTCCCGAATTGAGTCGGATTTCCCCTCGGCGTCACCTTCAGGATCTCTTTCGCCAAATCTAATGGCGTTCTTCCTCTATCGTCTTCCAATTCGGGATCGGCGCCGAGATCGACGAGCAATTTCACCACCCCGGGCTTGACGTAGCCGGCGGCCATGTGAAGTGATGTGAATCCGCCGGAGTGATCGCGGCGGTTGAGGTCAGCGCCGGCTTCTGCTAGGAGCTTTACGCACGGCTCGGAGCCGAGCCCGGATACGAAGAGAAGCGCCGTCCGGCCGTCGGGATCCACGGCGTCGATGTCTCGCTCGTCGCCGGCGTCGATGAGTTGTTTTAGCGCATTCTCGTCGGCTTTCTTGGCGGCGGTCCACCATGGGGTTTCGTACTCCGCCAGCACGTCTTTGGCTATGTAATCTGATGGGACCCACGAAGGGGTATGCCCGTCTTTCCACTCGATCAGGTACTCCATTCCTGTTCCGCCCTCCAAAGCTCTGCTGCCGATGATTTTGCTGACTTCGCCAAATGATTCATCTTCGTTGCTGAACTTTTTTTCTTGGAACTGTGTTTCTTGGTTTTCGATCACTGAGACAGTGGTGAGATTGGGTTTTCGAGTGGGTTTGAGACGAATGAAGTGGGAGTAATTGAAAGAGGAAGTGGTGAGTTTTGGGGAGAGTTTGAGGCGCGAGAGGGACTGGTTCAGGAAAAGAGCATCCATGGAAGTGGAAGCTTTTGAGTTTATTTTTTAGGAGAGCTTCAGATTAGTCGTCATTGTTGGATTTTGTTTTATCCAAGTGCGAGAAAGTTTGAGGATAAGAAATCCCATCCATTTCAATTTGCATAGCCGTTTGCTGGAGGTGAGTGGGACATTTTTGGTATTTCTTGTTTTGTTTGTGGCTCGAGTTTTTTTCTTTATTTTCCACGAATTTTATTAAAAAGGAATTTCACTTTGGCTGAAAAAACACACGTAAGATTTGGGCATTTTATTGGTTGGTCCGATTTGTTTTCGGGCTCAAATAGGAATTCAAATACTGTAGAAGGACTATTCTAAATTTTTATTCATCATTTAGATCCTTTTTTAATTAATTAAGTTAATTAAAATTAATTTGGCGCGATTTTAATTTGAAAAATGCGATAGATTACTATCGCACTTCAAAAAATTATTATCGCGTTTTAATTTTTGAAATTTAATATTTAAAATATAAAGTGCGATATTAATTTTGTGAAATGTGATATTAGCTTCACAAATCACTATCGCGTCTTTATTATTTTTTTTTTATTGCGCTTCATCCCTCAAAACTATCGCACCTTTAATTTTTATTGGGTTTCACCACTATCGCGCACGATTCTGAGTTTGAAAACTCAGAGTTCTTCATGGATTATTTATCTCCATGGCTAAATCTGAATTTGATAACTCAAAATTGCAGGTGAATCTGAGTTTCCAACTCAGTATCGCGTAAGAAGAAAAAGAAAAAGAAGAGGAGGAGGAGCAGCAAGAAGGCCAAAAAAAAAAACTGTTCAATTTTTTATTTTGCTCTTTATTGGTTAGTAGTTTAGGGTGTGTTTGATTCAGTATTTTTGAGTATTTTAAATAAAGTATTGAAAATAGTGATTTTGTTTGGTTGAGAGTATTGAAAATAGAGTATTGTAAATAAGATTGATGATGTCCACAAAATTTAATAATAATATAATAAAGAGAGGTAATATTTTATTAAAAAAGTAGTGCAGAGAGATAATAGTTTATTAAAAAGGTTGTGAGATAGTGGAGATAGGTAATATTAGTTCATTAAAAAAGTAGTGGGGTAGTGAAGAGATGTAATATTAGTTTATTAAAAAGGTGGTTGGGTAGTGGAGAGATGTAATATTTTATTAAAAATGTGGTGGGGTAGTAGAGAGTAAGGTTGTCAACTCGTAAAACGAAATGTAAATCGTTTTTTTTTAAATTGTCTATCGTAAATCGAAATGAATCGTGAAATATAAAATTTACTTAACTATTTTAAATCGGCATACAAAAATAAATATTTTGAATTTGATAATATATAAATATAATTATAATGAATATTTAATTAAAAAAATAAAAATATTTAAATTAAATATGTGAAAATTAAATAGTTCAAGAATCATATTAAGAATTAAATAGTTCAAATACCATTTGTGCAAAAACCTCTATGTTTTCTCCTTGGAAAACCGAATAGCATTGGGAAATAATGCATAGCTGCTAGCTGTAAAGTAGATCTAGAAAGATCTTTTGTTTCCTTTAAGAGCAATTTATATTTGTTGGGAATATTAATATATATTTGTAAATCTAGAAAGATCATTGGGAATATTAATATATATTCGTTGAAGAGCATAAGTTGTCTCGCATTTGCACTGGGAGTCTATAACTAGCAAGGAAAAGGAAAACAATTTCGTCTAAAGTTATCTCTTTCTTATCGCCTCTGCTGAATAGCAGTTTCTTCAATATTTTGCTTGATTTACAATGGTTCATCCCGAGTAAGTGAAGACTCGAGTTGTGAAACTCATCGTGGAGCACGGTTTAGACATCAAAATGAACTTGCCACGGTTGATTGCAGATGGATCTCCAAATGGGAAGAAGACGTATGAAAATCGTAAAACGAACTTTAAAACGAATCGGTCCGATTGGGATCACAAAACGAACGATCTATCCTAGAAACGGTTCACATATGTGATTTGAATCACAAATCACATTTTTTGATTTGAATCGTATGTTCCAAACCGTGAATCGTACACTTTTGATAATATTGGTGGAGAGAGATAATATTTTATTAAAAAGGTAATAGAGAATATGGAGTATTGTGAATAGTGTAAAAGAATAAGGAATATTGTTAAGAATATGGAAAACAAACATGTGAGAGTATTGAAAACAAAACAGACTATTCTAAATAGCCAACCAAACAGGTCCTTAATTTTGGGCCTCAGCTAGTGTCTATAATGGAGGAAATTTGAGACAATAAAATATATATCAGTTTTTAAGGGGCTGATTGAAAAATATCAAGGGGCATATTTGTTTTAAAAAATCTATCAGTTTCATGACAAAAATGCCCTTAAAAAAGTTATACAGTTACAAGTAAAACCACAAGCATTTCGAAACTACCTCTTTCAACCAAACTACAGAGAAATCACGAAATCTTCAACCAAACCGATCAGAAACTACGATGGCAACGGATTGATCGACGACGAAGACGAAGCAAAAAGCAATCGAAAGCAACATCAACAGGAGAAAAAAATAAAAAATGCAATTGAATCTTCAAGCTAGATGATTGGCGACTGCGGCAGCCGATTGAGCGATGACGATAGCAATAACGACGAAAAGGAAGCAAAAAGCAATCGGAAACAACATCACAGAAGATTGATGAAGATAAGGGAAAATCGATTAGAATTTGATCAAATTATAAATTTCTAAGTTTAAATTCGAAATTGATTTTTCGAATTGGTTTCTTTTTCCGATCCAATCAACAATAATTTGATAGAGTTAGTTAATACAAAAGAGATTTGGAATTTTTTTTTTTTTTTAATGGTGTAAATTTGTTTGAGTTAAATCCAAAAAGGGATAATTACATTTTCATACCCTTTATTTTGACGAAATTACCAAAAGTACCTTTGGTTTTTATAAAATACCAAAAAGGGATATCTAGTTTGCATAAATGATGTCTTAATACCCTAAGTTTATTTCTTTTTCTAAAAATACCAAAATTACTTTTACATGAAAAATAATTAATAATATATAAATTATTTAAAATATTAATAAAATTGAAAATTAAAACAAATAAAAACAAAAAATAAAACCATCTCCTTCCCAAATCCCAAGCCCGATCTCATCTTCTTCAGCATCACCATTGTTGC
>WUAT03122996.1:0-12555 GCA_010015005.3 Ulmus americana | reverse complement strand
GGGCTTAGCATGGCCCGTTGTAAGGGCCGAACTGAGCCTCAACTTTAAGTCCGCAGACCGGGCCTGGCTCGGCACAAAAAAAATATGAGCCCGGCCTAGCTCGAGAAAGAAGCCCGAAGCCTGGCCCATTTTTTAGTTTGAATTAAGGCCCAAATGGGCTATGCACATTTTTTTTTACCTTTTTTTTTTTTTTTTTCAACCAAACAACTTTCTACCTAAAATTTTCAAATTTCAACAAATTAAATCTCATATTTAATCAACCAAATTAAATACATAATTTTCCTATGAAAATAACTTCCCACCTAATTAAATTTTATTTACGTAATTTTAGATTATTCTTAGAATCTGGGGTAGTGTAAGATTATGATGTTATGTGGTTTAAATATAGAATAATTTGAAGATTGAAAAAATTTCATTAAAATGAAAAGAGATAACAAAAGAAGAGAATGAAGGAACAAAAACAGGAAGAAGGAAACAACAACATTAGATGAAATGTAGGAAATGATAATGCGCAAGTTGTTCAACGCTTTGGGTTTGATGCACTATAGATATTAGCAACGAGCCTCTTCTGCTCAACTTCACGCCGCTTTGCAGAAGCTTGTAGAGCGTTCAGCTTCGTTTTCATTTTTGTCTAATACTTGTTCACTATCAGGGATACCTTTCTATTTTCTTCCTTAAATTCTATATTTTCTTTCTTCAATTATTTTTTTTTCTTTCCTCAATCGATCCACCCTCACATTATAATCTTAGAGCCATTTCCGAAGCAATGAAATCTGTAAACACGTATATTTGTTTTCTTGAACTCTGACTCGCAAATGGTGACATAAGTTTGATATTGAAGCAAAAGCTTGGATGTTTAGGCATATGGACTTATCTACAACTGCATAGTCAAGTCTTCTAGCCAGCAATTCTTGATCTCTAGGAGTCAATAACTGGTTAGAAAACCTAAGGGTAGTGACATGGTTTCTTATCACAGAATCATTAGATATGATTGGATTGAGAATAGATTCAAATGATGGCTGACAGGTTGTTGTATCCCCAGCTACTTTTTCCAAGGAATGCTGAGGTTCAGATCTAAGAGATTCTAAGAGAAAAGACATTTTCTTTGGAAGATGTGAAAAGAAATAGATCATTAGAGATAAGAATGGACGAGTAAGCTTCTGGTATCACACTTTCGTTGGATGAAAGAATCGAGCAATTAAGGTTTTGGAATTTATAAGGAGGTAGGTGACGACAGTTCCAACTACAAATATCTCCTTTTCAGATATATCATTAATAGAGCCGGTGAGGAATTTCAACATCTAAAAATTTGGCACACACGTGATTGCCAATCTCACTTCTTGATGACGAAAATTTTCAAACTTGACAGCTAGATTGATAAGTTTCAAGCCCCAAGGTAAGAAATTGTCAAAAAAAAGGTTGGCAGCTTTACCCCTTGTTTGATAATGTTGATGAAAATGAGATTTGATAATTGACATTTCAAATTTCAACCAATTAAATCCTACATTAAATCAACCAAATTAAATACATAATTTTCCTACCTAACCCAACTACCAAATTTACAAATTTCAACAAATTAAATCCTATATTTCTTCAACCAAATTAAATCCAAATTTTTCCTATGAATACCATAATCTCATCTTTCTAATATCGTCACAATTTCCATTATTTCTACCTAATCATGAGTTAGTAAATCATTTAATAAAATAAATTTTATTTTTATTATTCTATTTATATTTTATTTTTATTTCTAACTTTTAGTTCCCAATTTTTATTTTTTTTTTATCTATATATGTTTAACTTACAAAAAATTATAAACATATGATTAATAAGTTTAAGTAATAAGATTAAAAGTTTTATTTAAAACAAAATATTTAATTTATATTTATAAATATATAATTAAGTTTAAAAAAAAAAATATGCATAACAATTTTTTTAAACATAAATAAGTATAATTTTTTAAGGGAAAAAAGTCTTATATTTAGGCCTGCTTTAGATCCGAATATAGGCCTGAATAGAAGCCCGTTTTAAGCTAGAATTGCAACCCGACACGGCACAAAAGGCCCAGTCCGACGGGCCATGCTAGGGTTCAATTTCCTACAACCGGGTCGGCTCGGCCCAACACAAATAGAAAGTCGGCTCGGCCCCAAATCGGTCAAAGCAAGAACAAAATGGGCTGGGCTGGGCGGCCCCTTTTTACACCACTACTAACTACTCTTGTCACCTACATTTGGAGACTCAGACTAGATTTTATTATGGGATCACTGTAAGCCTAATGTTTGTATATATATATTATTGAGACAATTAGATGTGTCTGTGTCAAAGCAACAACATTTTGTCTAGTTTATGGCTTCACTTTCTATCAGTACTTCAACGTCTGTCCCAAATCTTTCAGCTTCGCAGACTTCAATGGCACTGCCTAATCTTGGTGTGGAGGCGCCGGCAGGACTCGGGAGAGGCGATTTCTGTGAAACCTTAAGGAGGTTGAAATTCGAGAGGGTTGGCGAAATGAAGTTTCAGGTTACTTTGAAATCTAAGGTTGACGGTTCAAGAAGCAAAAACTAAGGAAAAACCTTGTCCAAGAGCAAAAACTAAGGAAACCAAATAGCACACATAAAAAAAAAAAAAAAACTAAATGAAGTCATTTATTCTCAAATCCAACCCACATAACAAATGTTCATAAGACCACATCATAGCAACAAAGAACAAAGAACAGTAGCAAAACCAACTACTACAAAGGTTTAGTAACATGGTAGAACATGTAAAAGGTTTGTTTGTAGGTTTAGAAGAGTCTCCAATATACAAGAACAGAAACATTTTGTACACCTGATGAAGGCAAACAACTAAATAATACTGACAGACTTCCTGCTTGCTTTGCCCATCAACATGAGAAGCCTCCACAGGCAATAAGCCACAAAATGACAATCAACACAAGTACTCCTCCAGCTATCATCAGCTTCATTTGGAGATTCTGCAGCCACATTTTACGTCGAAGTTGCCTTCCTTGCCTCTGGAAGCTGTCCGCCTGGATTCAAAACAAAAACCCCCACAAACATGTAACTACAAAGGACAAAGTTGTCATCATTTCAGTATCATAGAACTAAGAGAAGGGAATACCTGGAACTGCAGGTTTTCTGTTTTGTCAACCAGGAGCTCGATTTTTTCCCCACGATCCAAAACCTACAACAAAAGGGATATTAGACTGCCAATTTGAATCGGTTTGGAGTTATAAAAACTTTTCATAGCTTGGCTGTTTGGCTCTAGAGAAAACATGGATGCTTCAAAATTGGTAGGATAAAAATTAATAAGCTCTTAAAATTTTCAGAATGCTATCCCTGTTAACATAACTCATGTCTTACCCATCTACGGAAACAGCACCTATCTTAAAGCATCATATTCTAATATATTTTCCTAAAGCAATTACTTTTTATCTATCCCAACAATATGGATTGTCATGAAAATTTCTGAAAAGCATTCCTTCAGGCATGGAATCCTTTGTAGGGGTTTGAGCTTAAACGCATAGCAATCCCATATCAGCTGTTTACCAACTAAGGTCAAACAATACAGTTTTATAAACCAGCAATCCTATCTCAGCTGTTTACCAACCAAGGTCAAAAGATACATTCTTATACCATGTTGGATAAAGATCTAGAATTTCCGATAGTATCAATGTATAAACTGACTATTTCCAAAGACGTGCTAGAACCAAGAGTAATTGTTTACTAATATAACACAAAAAGGGTCCCCATCTTTGAATCAATTGACAAGTAAAGAAAGATTACCTTCTCAATATTGTCCATCATAATTCCCTTGACCTCAGTGATTTGAGCCTTTAATTTGGAAAGCTTGCTGATTTCTTCTGGATGTTCGATACAGTATTGCATGTGCTCCTTAAGCCTTGGCCTGTTAAAATAAAGAACATTATGTGCTCACACAAGATACAACATTGTCAAGAACAAATTAACATTACACACTAACAAGCATATATACACACCCAAATTCTCTGTCAAGATTGTATGCAATGCTAAATCGATCTTCAAACAAGTCATCATCTTCGTCATCAGCAAGAGGATGTGGTTCATCATTTTTGATACTCGCCCCATATATCTGTTTAAAATCATCCTTCACTCTTTCTAGGAACACAAAAGGCACACTCCTCCCAGTTGACTCATCTGCCACAACTAGGAAAACTGCAAAGAAAAGAAAAATACTAATCATTCATGAGACGACCAAAATTACAAACAACCTCACTGTTAAAGATGCAAGAAAAAGAGAATACCAAATCCATTGTCGATAAGGAAGTTGAAGGTGTACCCATCACACGAATACGTATACTTGCTGCTATTATTTGGAAGTTTTTGCAAGCATTGAACAGCTATGGTACTAAAGTTCCCCGAAAAAGATGTGTGCTCCGCTAAAACAACATTCCCTTTTGCCACAAAGCTATAAATTAACCCTTTCTGACTCATCTCTAGATATCACCCCAATCCGGTTGAAGCCCACAAAAATTCTTTTTCCCTATTCCAGCAGTAACATATTAATTCTACAATATATAATAAACTAAAAAACAAGATATAACTTACAATCAAAAATCAAATTATAGGCTGCAGTTAAATTAATTCACAATTTGAAAACTCGAACGAACTAAACCCTAAATTAAATCCCTAATTCTTTAGAAAAGGATATGAAAAGCCAATAAAATCGAATTCAAAACCATGCAGTATCCAAATACTCTAAATACTGATCCCAACAAAACTAAATCCAATTAAGTAGTTGTTACCCTCATGCTCATCTTCCCGAAACCCCACAAAGCAAACGAGAACCAAATTCACATAAAGTCTCAATTTTCTCGACAACTAGTTAAGGGCAACAACAAATCAAACACAAACCCACAACGAAACAAACATAAAACGAAGGATTTTCATAGCTGAGAATCTTATCGAAACAAACAGTAAAAGGAAACTATTGGCTTCCAAAATCTAGATCCTGTGAGAGAATTTCGAAGCTTTTAAGAAGAAGAGACTTACCCCGAAGATCAAGTAATAAATCGAGTCGAGTTGAAGAATTAACAAGAAATTTCCAACCCCCGAAGAGAAAGAGTGGAGAAACTAGGCTCAGATTGCTTCGTCTGCAAAACTTGGTTTCCGATGGCGACGTGGCTAGGCGTTTCAACGTGGAAATTGTATTTTGCGTTTTTAGAAACAGCGTGTCAATTTGTTTTATCGTTTTATTCACCCAAAGAAAAAGAAAAAAAATTTTGTTTTATCGTTTCCACTGTACTTTTAATGTTTTTTTTAGAATAAATGAAATGTTTAACCCAAAAAATATTTTTCCTTAATTTGAGCCGAAAAAGACCATCAAACAACAAATTAGATAATTTAACAAATTCCATTAAATAAAAAGGATAATTTAATACTGTTGAAATAAAAAATAATAATATTGAATATTATACAAGGCTTATTGGAGCTTCGAGATAGTCAAATTTTCACTTTTTGAAAACTAAGTACACCAATTTTGTTAGTTGGAGATAATTAAATAATGGGAATGTTATCTTTCTATTTTGTTGATCTAAATAAAAAAATTATTCAAAATATATTTGATTTTATATTTGAGTTGGACGTAAATAAATTTTTTTCTCCAAATTCTTAATTCCTAGAACTCATCATTATTTTCTTTGTTCATATTTTAATATTAAATTTCTATTGTTTAGTTTCGAAAATATAATTAAAATAAACGTAGAAAAAAAATTAACAAATTGTAAAAAACTAATAAATTTTATTTTCTAAAGTACCAATAAATACTCGAACATTATCTTGTTTGTTTTCGTTATTTAAATCGTAATTTAAATTATGAAAACGAACACTAGAAATCAATTGAGATTAAAAATTGTGTTCAAGTCGTTGTTCGAATCATAAATAAATAAAAACTTCATTGTTTATTTTTATTTTATTTTCTTTTTTGTGAAAAGAAAGCCAAAAACCGGCATTCATTAACATCCCAAAAGGTGAAAAGTACATGGGAAGAGGCTGAATAGCAGACCATGTTTAACAACGTTTAGATGGTCGATCTCTTAATGAAATGTCTAATAAACACCTTCTAAGATAATGAGTATATGACAACTAAACGGGTTTTTTTTTTTAATGTTGTCATTTTTGACTAATTATTATTAAAACAGCCATAACCATCTTGATAGTCCAAATCCAATTACCAAATAACAAGCCATGTGATTCGGCTTTTTTAGATCCTATAATGGTCAAAATGTTAAGCCCAACCCGTACGCTTTTATAGTCATTTTAATAAAACACATTTTCAAATATTGGACTTTTGCATCTGCTATTATTGTTTAATTATAATAAGTCCCTAACAAACACAAATCATGATCAATAGCAAACTAAGCAAAGATGAAACTTAATGTAGAAGATAAATTAAGTTTTAACACACTACAGCCTTCCCAGAGAAGCTGAATCACATGAATGTTTGAGGCGGCCACCGGCCGAGACGAAGACAGAAGAAGAAGCCTTCAACTCAGCCAGCAGTTTAGTGTTTCTTTCTTCAAAATCAAATGAATTTGAAGAATCATATAAACAGGTTAAACAAAGACAACCAAAGCAAAGTCCATTCCAGCCCGGATGGAAATTTTGTTCAAATAAATTGTTTTCTTAAGACCAAACTAGCTTCCTGGTCTTTGGAGAAAGCAGCTTGGGAAATCAATAGTGGCCGGGTTTGCCCCCAACAATAGATGGAGCTGCACCTCGGTTTTCCTTAACATAGGATACGTATTCATTGTAGCGCATAGTGTACAATGTGCTCTGGTAACGGGTCAGCTTTATCCGCCTCCGGAGCGATTCGGTGATGGCACCGTTGTAACCTGCCTTCCGCATCAGCGAGTCAATTGCCTCAATCTTTGTCCAACCTAAAGCCAAAGCATAGAGATTATCATTACAAAATGAAACTTTTGAAAATGATACGGATAGTTAAGCAGCCAATCGAACTTTGGTTTATATGATCACCAGGTTAACTGGCTTCCTATCCGTTTAACCATGGAAAGGGATTCCCCATTACCTCTTGAACCATCCCCTTATTTGAAAATACAAATGGGTCCTCTTGAACCGTCCCCTTATTTGAAAATACAAATGGGTTGATAGCGACGATGAACTAGAAAGCAGTTTTGTAGTGAAACTGGGAAATATAGGTGCAAAAAATTATTCTACTAAAAACCATTAAAATGACTAAATATGAGTTCTAGAAAGAACCGGGTTTGTGTCTCCCATGGAGAGTGGCTGTAGATCCACCTGTGCAGTTAATGTTAAGTATGTATACAATATGAAAAATAGAAACTAGGTCCATGATCATCAGCCCAAAATTTCAAAAGTCCAAACTTGATTAAACAAGACTTGAAACATTGTATATGTCAAATTATGGTCGATGCCATCTCGGCCAAGAATTCACAACAATCTAACATGTCATCATTTTGAGACAAAGTATTAACTTCTAGGCTTTAGAAGTCAGAGCATTCTTGTACTCCTCACAATCTCCCACCCTCACTATTTTTAAATATATGAACAATGTCAAAGCTATTGATTACAAGTGAAAAATGAAAAGTTACCTTCATGGGCAGCTACCTCAGGCAAATATGTGGCGCTACGCCTTGTACCATAATCAGGATCAGTAAACTCAATGATCACACCATGCTTCCCAACCTGCAGGAAGAACCACAATAGTAAGATAATGGAAAGATGAATATATTTCATTCGTGTAACTGAAAATACAAAATATCTTCCAAAGTAGCTCATGATCATGCTTCGTACACATGTTATCATTTTCAAGACCCAGGAATCTGGTACACAACCAAAAAAGATTACCAAGTTGAAAAATTTAGACAATTAAGACCCAACAGCAAGTGCAGATCAAATCATCATAGAACAATCATTTCAATAAACCAACCAAAATACTTACCTCTAAATATACTAGTCAAGGTTGAATATGTATAGAGAACCAATTGACAAGTATATACATATATCAATTCTTCATTTGAACTAAAATGTAAGAATCCAATATTATAGTTTATATGATAACACCTTAAGATACAAATAAAAATAGAGTTATTCAAATTGTTTCTAGTTTGTACAGAAGATCCTTCTATAAAGCATGCTATAGATATAATAGAATAAGAGAAGAACCCACAGTTTTTATTAAAAAAAAAATAACAGATGCATACCTCCCAATCCAGATAGTTGTTAGCAGTTTCATATTCAATGAGAATGGAGACTGTACATTCCAAGGTAGGTAATTCCTTGGGTTGTATAGGAGGGAAACGACGATCCCTCAGAGCACTGCAAAATATTGCAAACAGGAAACAGAAATAAAAACATAAGTTAACTCCTTAGAAACCCACATAATGCGAGAATGATCAAGGAAAACAAATTGCAATTAAAGAGTTTTAGAATAATGACAATAAAATATATTTATAAAACCCAGAAGAACACAAGTTAACTCCTTAGAAACCCACATAATGCAAGAATGAAAGGAAAACAAATTGCAATTAAAGAATATTAGAAGAATGGCTATAAAATATATTTATAAAACCCAGAAGAACCACCCCAGCCTCTGCTAAATTTGTCTCATTTTCATTTATTTCAATGAGTTAAACTTAAATACAGGGGATAAAAAAAAAATGACAAGCCCAAGCTTAGATTGGAAAATTAGATAACTGGAAACAAATAGAATTTGGCATTTATTTCTAGAGATGTGAGGTCAAAACATATTACTCAAAATCAAATTTGGCCCCACTGATCACCTGATGTAAAACTTCGATCCAGATGCAATAATACCTGTTTAAAGCATAGTCCTTGAAACCAGAAATCAAGTATCGAGCTTCAAGAGTTCCAATGCATCCACGCAAACGAGGTTCCCCACCATTCACAACCTTCTTCCATGTAACGAACAATGGGCTAAGACCAGAGTAGTATTTATATCAGCTGAGCAGATAAAGCATATCCAAGATATCACAGGCAAAATACAAAGCTCTCTGTCTCTTCCTAAACAACTTTAACTTGATCAGAAAAAGATACACAAAAACAATTTACATTTATACAAAGAAATTAATAGATAATTTGCATGGCAAAAATACATTGTAACTTTACTGGATCCACAAAGAACCAAAGAGTAAAAGAATTAAATTGCATAAGGCACAAAATTGGAGAAGAAGGTACAGTTAAACTCGGAGCAAAATTAGGCATTGCGGTGATAAGTAAAAGAAAGAACAAAGCACAATTAGAGGATTTTGTCCCAACTAGCATAGGAAACAATATATGATTATACACAAACTGAGAAGTGGCATGCGTAGAAAAGTATTTTGCATACAAATCTACTAGTGAAAAAGTTAGAATAGTCACAAAACCCAATGCATCCAACAGGCTACAATGATGTTACAAATAACATTCGGCAGTCAAACAACTAGCAAGGTCATTAAAACTTTCATCGAGTGGAGAAAGCACACAAATAATAAGAGCAAAACTGTCATTATCATCACATGCTGACAATCTGCAAGCAGCAACCAGAAACCTGTGTTTGTAAAAGGACTGAAAAAATGAGTAATCCAGAACTTCAAAAAAATACACCCAGTTTACTACCAATGCAAATAAATATCAAAATGAAGTTAGAAATTATAGACGCAATCATCTTCCTCCGTGACTTTGTCCTTAAAACAAATTTTTTTAACTGTTCAACTTTCTACAAGGAACCATTAGGACTCGCCAACATTTCCATTTCCAAAAAGCTTTTGTTTCTTTGAATTAACTATCCATTGTTGGTATTCCTTTACATTCCTCAGAACTGATATGAAATAAGGACTTCCCTACTTCCTGTTCAAAATCCTCAAGATCTTTCTCTAGTTATCATACATTATGCCTCTATCTACAATTGCAAATGCAGTTTGTGAAAAGGATACAATCATCAAAATAAAATAAAATTAGCAAAATCAAATCTTGGTCTGATTATATCAAATGTTGAACACATTATTTCGTACAAAACAAAACGCCTAACAGAAAGGAATTCTTACTCATCATACTTTCCAAAACCAAATTTCCAATTAATGGCTTCCATAAATACATGAACATGTCAAATGCAAATGTGAAGGACATAAGAAAGAAAGAAAAAAAAGGGCTTCAGACAGATTTAACTAATATCAAACTGGAGTAGCATTTTGAACTCAAACTGATCGAGGAAATAAAAGGTTTGAAACACCTGGAATCCCTATGTATATATAATTGATAAAAATAAATAACAGAGAGAGATTAAGAGTAAAAAGAAAGAAAGAAAATCTAAATCGCTCTTCTCCAATTAATAACATAAAAACCACTCAGATTAATAACAAAATCTGACAATTCGGAAAGAAATCTAAGGAAAATATCTGAAATATAAATCAAAAAGAAAACTTCAACTGAACCCATCAAGCATCAGTCAAATTAGACATTAAAAATCTGCATGCAAACATACAAACACACATATATAAATATATTTATATATATAGAGAGAGAGAGAGAGAGATAGAAAAATTACTGTTGACCCTCATCGAAGGCTGGGGGAGGAGCCTCTTCGCTATTGTAGTAAGCGAGGAGGTTGTCAAAGCAGTACACCACCATCTCCTTGTTTGCCGACACCATTTTCTTTAAAAAAATTTCTTGAAATTTTAGAGTTAAATTGTTACTACTGACAGATCAATTTGATCAGAATTATGGGTTAATTCAAATAACTGTAAAGAAAAGAAGAAGAACAAAATAGAGAACTGAGGGAGTTTGATCCCTCAGAAAACAAATAATTGAGGAAAACAGAAGGCACAACCTTTCGTCTCTCTGTTTTTCCCTTCTATAGTTCTATTCCATTTCCTTTCTTATAAAAGTGAAAAAGAAAAAGAAAAAAAAAGGGTGTTTCTTATTTCCCATTTTACCCTTCACTTTGCTTCGTATTTCTAATTTTGTGCCACTAAGTTTCTTTTTGGGTGGGGCCGTGGGGGTGAGGATTCATTTCCCTATAGTTTTTATTTTTATTTTTTATTTTTAATATTGTAAACAATTATGGTATAGTTTTGTCCTTTTTATTGGAAATTGACGCGAAACCCTTGGCTTATTTGGAGAGAAAAGAACAAAATTGTAAAAAAAAAAAAAAAAACAAAAACAAAAGGATGGTTTTATACGATTAAGAAAGAAAGAAAAAGTCTAATGAGTGTTCGGTATGGATACTTTCTATTAAAAATGTAGCTTCTAACTTTGTTCATTAGGTCACAGATGATATGAAAGCATCAAGCATTTTATTTATTTTTTTACTTTTTAAGATTAAAAAAAAAAGAAAAAAAAAAGGTAAATTGCATACTTTCGAGGAGCATTAAGCAAGTTAAATTCATGTTTTAATATGGTTTTAATTAAAAAATTAATTTCCAATTTTAATTTCATAAAATGCTAATTTAATTGAGCTCACGTATTTTCATTTTAAATTTAATTAATTTATCTTAACACGAATTCATTTTTTTAAAAAAATATTTAATTACATACCAAATAACTATTCAAACAACTTTTAATTCTAATGTTGAATTTCTGTCTAACAAAAAAATTCTAATATTGAATTATATTATTATTCAAAAACTACAATTCAAATTTTTAAAATTCAATTACCTTAACTAAATGGACTCTATTATGTACCCAAGTCAGGTATGAGTAAAATACTGCTTTTAAATTATAATACATCCACCTAATCGTTTCGATCCTAGAGAATAGAAGGAAGAACTTGCACGTATTGGAATCAATTTATAACAACAATAATATACTATATTGGCGTAACGGTTGTGATCACCAAAGTGACAATGATTAGAAAAAGAGGTATTTTTTTTTTCTTTCTTTCACTAATTTGTATTTTTGAAACACCTCAAATCGACTGAGTAGAATAAATTGACTAATATTATAATAATTTGTGTCAAAAATAATTAAATCATTGTAATTTCATAAATTAATGGCTAAAAAAAAATTAAAAATATAAATTAGTGACTACCAAAAACATTAGCTCCGTTACTAACATCCGTCTTCTTCCGGCTAAAGCACTTGAGTTAAAGGCATTATTTAAATATGAAAAATGAAAGACAAAAGAAGAAGACCAAAAAAAAATAATAATAATAATAGAGAGAGAAAAACAGTTGACACATGATTAGTGAAGCTGGCAGAACAGTTGGATGCCTCGTTAACCTTTTAATTAGGCTCCTCCTATGGAATTCAATAATGAGGTGGTTGTGGCTCTGGTTCATATGTTTTGAAATTTATTACGCTGTTTGACACTTTTTTTTTTTTTTTTTTACACTTAACCTAAAGATTTCATACCCTTTCCAATTCTTTAAAATTTTTTTTTTTATCGTATGGACTTCACCATATTTTACATCATCATACTCTTTTCTATCTTTTTACACATTTAAACTCTATCATTTTTTACATCTTACACACTGTTGATTTGTGATTCCTTCACCTATTTGTTTTGATGATTTCTACAATTAATTAGAAAACATTTAATATT
>WUAT03122667.1:0-12556 GCA_010015005.3 Ulmus americana | reverse complement strand
CCAAACAAAACCACTGCTTGAAATATCCTATTTAAAGTACTGTATAATTCAATTTTTTTTTTTTTGTAGAAAATATGTGGCCGTTTGATTCTCAATTCTATAGCATTCTAAACAGGACATTTTAAACATGACATTCTAAACAAATATTCTAAAAATAATTTTTATTTGATTGAGAGTATTCTAAACAAAAAATTTGTAAAAAAGTAGTGGGGCTACTGAATTTAATAATAATAGAATATAAATAAATAATATTTTATTAAAAAGATATTGAAGAGAAGTAATATTTTATTAAAATAATGGTAGAGAAAAGTAATAATATATTAAAAAAATGGTGTAGAGTGAGACCTAACCATATGACTTTACAGTTATAAAAAGTAAAGTTTCTTAATAAATTGTGAACTAAACATCTCCAATTTTTTAAAATAATAATTGGTGATTTAGAATCGCCAACCAAACAGACATTTTGTTTGTAATCAAGAATTCACTTTTTATACTAAATTTTTTATAATTAGTTTAATTTTAATGGTTGAAATTTGGTGAGGTCATTCCAAATAATCATATCAAAATCATTTTAATTTTGAATAATAAAAAATTTAGTTTTTTTTTTTTAAAAAAATCAAATAATTGAAGATGACATGTACACGTTATGCCACGTGTGGGCACCAGATTTTGCCGCAAAATATTACAGTGTCGCTTCAGCGTGCCATCTGTAAAATATCTACAATTAGTCATCATTAATTAATTAAAAACCTTACAATAAGCAAATAAAAAGTTAAACTAACCTTCTTCGAATAGTCACAATCAGGTACCCCATTGACCACTCTAACCCATATAGGTCATCCTCCATCCCACCAATCAACAAAGAAACCAAAACCGATGTTACACGTGTTTCGTATCCATTGGCCGATAATATGGCCGTTGGACAGCGGGACCCCCAAGATTGTACATATCGAATCTGGAAAAAATACCAAATTTCCGATCAAAGCTAACTTATATTAGAAGGAAAGGCCACTTTAATTTTTTATACGATCCAAAGCTTTCTATTTTTGCTTCTTTAAAAAATCCCAATTTGTTTCGATAAAATTCCAATCCCTTCTTCTTCTTCTTCTGAAATCTAATTCCAATCTGTAATTGTTCATGGCGGAGGATTTCTCGAGGGCCGTCGACGACGGCCTCAAGCTCTCGAAGCGTCTCTACTTCGGGAAGGATCGTCCGGCGGTGGCTCCGCCCCGGCTTTTGGCGCCGATGGAGAAGTCAAGAACGACGTCGTATCTCCCGACGGCGCCGATGGTTTACGCCGTGATTTTCGACCCGGCGATTGTTGATAACCCGGACATTCCGAGTTACCAGCCGTATGTTCATGGCCGGTGCGACATGCCGGCGCTAATTCCGCTCCAGATGCACGGGGTTGAGCTGGAGGTGGATTGCTATTTGGATACGGCCTTTGTTCGGGTTAGCGGGTCGTGGAGGGTCCATTGTGTTATGGGTAGTAGGAGCTGCGTCTGTCGCCTTGCTATTCCCATGGGCGAGCAGGTTCGTAGCTGAAACTGTAAAGCTCGATAAAGTTTGAATTTTTATTCTTATTTTTTCAATTTTTGGGGTTTTGTGAGTGAATTGGAATTTGCATTGGTGTTCCTGGGTTTGTATTTTTATTGGTCAATTTGGTCGGACCAAGAGACTGGGTCCCAGTTTAGGATCTTATATCCGAGGTTTGGTAGTTTCTATTTGTAAAGTTTAGAACTTTGGGTCTGAGATTCTCAGTGCCGGAATTGATTATTCTAAATCCACTGTGCTTTATAGTTGAATTTCAGACAGAAAATGGTATATAAAAAGGTTAATTAATTGATTTAACGCTAGAAAGTTACAGTGGATAAACTAAACTTGATACCTTTGTCAATGAGAATTTGATATAATGACGGGTATTCTTTTCTTAAATGGAAAGTGAGAAATTATTGTTTTACTGTAACCTTTTTTTTTTTTTTAATTTATTTATAAGAATCAGAAATTGGTTCTCTTTTTACTGTTCTCAAAGTGTTTATATTATTTGCTAACAGGGTTCAATTCTAGGTGCTGAGGTTAACGTTTCTAGAAAATCGTATCGCACCCAATTGATAAAAATGGAAGACAATACTGATGCAGACAAGGCAGCCCCAGCTCATGGATGTTTTCTGAAACCCAATATATTTACTTTAACAATACCACAGGTAACTACTTGTATGTTGTATCTAATAACTACTTATACTGACCTTTACATTGGATTGTGAGTACTTTGGTTCTTTTTTTTTTTCTTATCTAAAATTAGTCTTTTTTGAACTTTCTAGGTTGACGGAGGTTCCATGCTCTCTATTAAAATGAGTTGGTCTCAGAAATTAGTATATAAGGATGGTCACTTCTCTTTAAATATTCCATTTACGTTTCCTGAGTATGTCACTCCTCTTGTTAAAAAAATCTCAAAAAAGGAAAAGATCCAATTGAACGTGAATGCTGGTGCTGGAACTGAAGTGTTGGTCAAGACTTCTAGTCATCATTTAAAAGTACATCTTTGATTAATAGCTCCTCTTTGATTCTGTTTGAATTCCTTATTTACCTCACTCAACATTGTGGAATTTCATTTTTCCTTACTCTAGGAATTAAAGCGCCAAGTTGGAAAATTGGGTTACTTCTATGAGTCAGAAGTTTTATCTTGGTCAAGAGTGGACTTTAATTTCTCATACATGGTAAGACCCGTATCTGTTTTTGCTGCCACTATTTATCTTCTGGTATAGTTACACAATATGTAGATAGCAGCCTGTTCAGATACGGATTTTTTAAAATGTAAAAACTTTTGAAGTTCTTTAGAATCCCCTTTCATTTTGACATTTATGGATTGAACAGAATCTTATCTCTCTAGCATTTTTATGTATTAGGTCTCGTCAAGTGAAATACATGGGGCAGTTTTGTTGCAATCCCCATCCATGCATGAAGTTGATCAAAGAGAGATGTTCTCTGTGTATCTCTATCCTGGAAATAAGCAGAGTAGGAAGGTTAGTCGTATATTTTGTTGAACCTGTAAATGTTTCCTTTAGCTTTCTATTTGTTTTCAAGCTTTTATCTATCCTCCCTCTTAATTGATCTCATAGGTATTCAGAAACGATATAGTATTTGTTGTTGATATAAGTGGAAGCATGCGGGGGAAGCCACTTGATGACACTAAGAATGTGCTATCTGCAGCTCTCACTAAGCTTGAACCAGAAGATTCTTTTAGCATTATAGCTTTTAATGGAGATACTTATCTTTTCTCGACATCAATGGAAGTGGCTACCAAGGAGACAGTAGAAAGGGCCATTGAATGGATGAATGTAAATTTAATTGCTGGCGGTGGAACAAATATTTTGCTTCCCTTGAACAAGGTATTTTCTCATTCCTTTCATTTGTATGTTCAAGTGGTTCACCATACTATTTCCAAGGTCCAACTATTAGTGCACCCACTATATGTTATTCTCTTGTCATTAAATTAAAGTACTGAGGAAAATTATTTCAAGCATGGTATCTGGTATGTTACCAGTAGTTAGATCACTAGGAAGTCAATGCCTTTGTTGTATGAAATCCATTTAAGTTTGGAAACTATTTTCTTTTGTGTTGGATTATTTTTAGAGCAGATTCTTCCTATAGTGAGATTTAGTTTCTAGTGCACACTGTTAATAAAGCTCTAAAACATGAACATTTCATGTGAACAAATTCCGGGAGTGAATTTGACCTGTCTGCTTCCCACAGTTAGATTTAGTTTCTAGTGCAAACTGTTAGTAAAGCTCTAAAACAAGAACATTTCACGTGAAAAAATTCCAAGAGTGAATTTGACCTACTGAAATATGATGGATTTAAAATGCTGGGGAAGAATATGTCATTTCTTCTTTTAAATAACTAAATAAAGCATAGTTCACTTTTCATATTATATTAGAAATTAAGAAAATGTTCTCTCTCTCTCCCCATCCTCTCCTTTTTTCTTTTCTTCGTTACACATACAAACCATTTCAGTTGGATACCTAAATTTCATTTCATTCTTTTAAAATCAACAATTATTTATACAAACTTATATATATTTATTTTTTTCTTTAATGCACATACAAATGGTTTGTGCTGTGTTCAATGTTGCCCGACATTTCTAGGGATGTAATTCTTTTTTTTTTTTTCATCTTGTTTCTTTGTGTAGGCAATAGAGATGCTTTCTAATGCTCGGGGGTTGACTCCTCTTGTTTTCCTTGTAACTGATGGGGCTGTTGAAGATGAGAGACACATATGTGATGTAATGAAAGCTCATCTAACAAATAAGAAATCCAAATGCCCACGTATATACAGCTTTGGCATAGGTAACTGCTATGTACATTTTCTGATCAAAGTGGCGGCTCATAGCATAAGATATACTTTCAATGCTGCTTAGAATTCTGGAATTATGGTCTTTTATTTCTGACTTTCTGAAAATCTCTTACAACGTAATTTCATTTCCATTTGCTTTAGCCTTTTGGTCTTATTTTCCATATTATTTGGTTGACATTTATGTTTCTCAAAGCTCCCACATATATCGGGGTTTAAACTGTATTGAAGTTAACATGACGTGCCTAATGACTAACTTGTCATCTTTGTATGTTGTAGGTTTATACTGCAACCATTATTTTCTGCGGATGCTTGCAACGATTAGCAGGGGCCGATACGAGGCTGCGTATGATGTTGGTCAGTTTTTCTCTGTACTTGTATATGACTTTCTCTTTACTCATTCTGCAAAATTAAAAAGCTTTGAATTAATTGAAATTGTAGCCAGTAGGACTAGTAGTAAAAGGTTTTAGTTTGTAGAGTTTGTCAGGAATATAAAGTGAATAGACTGGAATATTGAAATTAGGATGTTGGAAGTTCTGAAAACACCTAATTTTGAAGTGTGTGCCTACTTTGATGTTATGGTGTTTGTGATGGAAGGTGATATTAGATGTTGTAATATTATGGTTATAACTGTGCTGTACGTTTTCTAATTGACAGATTCTGTAGAGGCTCGATTGCAGATATTATACACAAAAGCTTCATCCTTGGTTCTTTCTGGTATAACCTTTGATGCATTGGATGAACTCGATGATTTTGAGGTGGGTTTGTTCTAATTTGTCATCATTTAGCTTTAAATTGTATTCTAATAAGCTAAACCAACCACTTACTACATGGCTGACACGCACAATTTCTGTGATAGATGTTGCCTTCCCACATTCCAGACCTCTCGTCTGAGGGTCCATTAATTGTATCCGGCAGATATAGTGGAAAGTTTCCAGAGACATTAAAAGTTAGGGGTGTCTTATCCGATTCAAAAAGTTTTCTCTTACAGTTGAAGATACATAACGCAAAGGACATACCTCTTGACAGGGTAAGATACCAACTGCTGGCCATATCTGATTGTGACTTTTAAGGGTATTTCTATTATATGATTTTTAAGGGTTCTATTATATTTAGAAAACTGTTCTAAGTGCCAGTAATTTGATATGAAACAGTCTCTGTTTGTGTGTTCGTGTGTTATAATAATTTTTTTCTCTTCTCCTTGACAGGTTTTTGCAAAAGAACAGATCGACCTCCTTACTGCTCAGGCATGGCTTTCAGAAAATAAACAGCTTCAGGATAAGGTTTGTTGATTTAAAATGTTGACCAAATTGTCCTCATTGTCACTTTTTTTCTTCTTCTTAGAGAACTGATTTTTCAGGTTCATAATATAATTTTACAGTTTTGGTGCTCTCTATTTCCATTGGCAGATTGTGAAGATGAGCATCCAAACAGGCATGATCTCCGAGTTTACCCGCATGGTTTTACTGGAGAAAGTTGAAGTATCAGATGAACAAGTACCAAAGAAAAGCCATCCTCAGAAAACAGTGGATTCTGAGATCTCAAAGACGATGCCGCTACAGAGCTTTTGTGTCGGCTTTGGTGACTTGACGGCCACGGCAGATAACCTTCCTCCTGGATATGTAGAACCAAAACTGCCTGAAGCCGCTGAACTTTTTGTGAAGGCCGCTTCTAACTGTTGTGGCAGCGTCATTAACCGCTGCTGCTGTATGTCTTGTATCCAATGTTGTTCGCAAATGAACAACCAATGTGCTATTATTTTGGCTCAGATGTGCACCGGTCTTGCAGTTATTGGCTGCCTGGATTGTTGTGTTAGCTTGTGCTGTTCCGATGGTGACCGGTGATAGAAAGAAACTTGATACAAAAAACAATGCTATATTTGTGCATACAAAAACAATGCTATATTTGTGTGTAAGGAATGGGATTTTCTTGTACATTAGAAATGTATAATCCACCACTATCATTTCTTTGGATCCCCGAAATTATATGAAGAAATCGACTTTTTTTCACCATTCCTACTAACATTATTAGAAATGTTAGGGATCATGTTCAACATGTTGTTCTACTTTCAACTCTGCACTATCTTCTTCTTGTTCATCCGAACTTGCAGATTTGTGATGGAAGGTCTCCTGAATCTTTGTCACACCCTTCTCCACTGGTCCCATTGCTTGATTTATGGTCAGTACGACATCCTTGACAACCTGCAAAAAAAGGGGTTAAAGAATGGCCAAAGATGTGACAATTACATCAATTAGCTAGGTGAATTTAGTTAATCTTACATGGTGACCACCTTCAAGAACAATGTCCTGGACACTCTCAGTGACACTAGTTCCCGGAGCTTCGACCTTAGTTTCTTGTTTCGCAAGCAACGTAGGAGGGTTGCTTCCCTCTAGCTTCAACTCTTCTTTTGTTGCTTCAGCGGTGATTTTGCCATGGTGGGAAGGAGGAACATTGTTATAAGGCTCTGCTGAGAAGACAAAAATATGCGCAACAGCCGCAATAGCCATCTGCCAAGCCACACACATAATAAAGCTACACCATCATCGATCAAGGAAATAATAACCCAATATAAAGAAACAAACTTACTTCTATGCAGATCAAGAAATCTTGCAATCCAGTTTGTAAATTCCCCTCTTTGGGAATAACTCCAAATGCATGCAATAGCGAAATACCTAAACCTTGCCACCAAGTAGCAAACACAATAGCCTTGAAGCTGATGAACTTGGCCAGAGGCTTAATATGTCGAAGTCTCTCATGAGTTGCATTATAGAACTGGACCAGACAATACAGTGCCCACATCTGGCTGAAGTTCACAACCACTGCCAAGTATGGATACCTAAAGGAGATGAAGGCCATTAATGCAATCTTATAATTAAAATATATATTTACTTTTGGTCTCTTATTCTATGGATTAGATTAAGGATATTTCAAGAGATAAAATACTTGTTTTACATGCGTACCCATAGTACCACTTAAACTCTCCATCACCATAAACACCAAAGAGCTCCAACAAGAATGCCAAGAAGGCACAAAGTGTCTTTAGAATCATCTGAGTCATTATCTAACAACGATTGGTTAAGAGCCAAAAAAACCAAAACAAAAACAAGAAGAAACCAAGAGACAGTTAAGGAAGACTTAATGATTCAAGTGCCCCCAAAGTTCCTTCGGGTTTCCAAGTTGCCATCCCATGTTTCAAAATGATATATATACCCCAAATTTATTGTTTAGTGATTGAGTGAAATAAATTATTTCAAAATGACCATTTTCATCTCATTTGAGCGTAGTTTCTGGCACTTAAGTCAAAATTTCTGTCGCATAACAAAATTTCTGTTACTTTTTAAGTCATAATTTTTGTCACTTGAGTCACTAAATAGTATTTGAGTCACTAAATAGTAAGTTTGAGGTAGCTATTTTGAAATATAGAGTATTGTAAACTCAGGAAACATCAGGAGCATTTGAATCTGAATGACTTGATGAGATGGAAAAGTATCTTACATATTGTACTAGACCAAATTTTTCTATTGTGAGTAAATCTTCCCCAACAAGAGAAGGACGCAAGCAGAAGTTCCAAAGAGATGAAGTGTCTTGTTCACTTGGATTCTCACTCGTCTCATCTTCCAACAATGATTTGCTGAGCAGTTTTCTCGACTCATGTTCGAGTATTTCGATCACACATCTTTCACCTCCTAGAGTATTACAATTCAAAACACAGAAAAATAATATAATCTCAACAAAGCATCAACCAAATTAGAACAAGGATTGAGAGAACTTACCAAGACAAGCAACCAAATAGCTTCCAAAAGAATACAAACCAAATGCTTCATAGCAGCTCCTTAAAATGTCACATACAAGAGACAACCTCGGATTACACAATGAGATAAACTGAGGAAGAAAATGACCCAATTAGTCAATTTTCAAAAGAAAATATGTATATATATTTGCAGAGAGAGATTAAAGGAGCTTACTGACTCAGTAGCATAAACAGGCACCATGAAAACAACAGCAACAATCCATTTTTGTTCCTGAACAGAGATCCATTAGTTTCAAAAGAAATTGATAATAAAAATCCAACAGAAAAAATTGGAAATTACAGGATGGGAAAGAATGACTAACAGCAGGATTAGTGTATGATCTGAGATGTTGAAGAATGAGAAAAATGGAAAGGAACAAAGCAACAGCGACGAAGCAGCCTGCAATTATGAGAGCTGGTTGGTATAGATTTCCATATAAACTTTTGTGATCCCACAAACGATTTAGTGTCATTTTTCTTTTTTTCCTAAAAATAACATTAATATTAAGGTTCTTCTCAGTGTGTTTATGAAGATAGATTTATGACTTGGCATAATGAGTTAGCGGGTAACTCGACACGTGTTCGAATTTGGTGACGCGTAGGTTGTCACGAACAGTCACTTCTGAGCCACTAATGAACGGCGTTTGTCGCACGACAAGTGTAATTTCCTCGACTTAATAGACGGCGATGGGCTTCATGGCCCAGATGTCTAGTTGACTAAATGGTGGCCCATTAATAGACCTCTTTCTTCATTTGAAGTTTTTACATTCTCGTACCCTGTAGTTTTATTTTTCGGACAGTATAGCCCATGCTACTTAATTTGTGTTCTTCGTAACATTTTTTAACGTATGTTATTTTTAAAATTTGATTTGTAATTTGAAATCAAACTAATCACCAAAATAAATTTAAACAAACAATTGTAATAGCAACACACAAACTGTTGGAATTCTAGCGGTGCTGACCATTTCTAGCAATGCGTGTAGCGATTACAAGTATTTGTTTGGATTGATTTTTGTGGCTTTAGAAAATACATTTTCTTAGTTTTTTTAATAAATTATTGTGTATCAAAATCTAACAATAATAGATGGATCAATTATTGTGTTCTCGTATCAACTTTAGCATAGATCCATTAGATAATGAATTATTGGTTCTAAGCCATCTCTGCCGATAAATCAACAACTCGAAGTACTTTTCTTGTGTATTGTTGATACATCAGCGTTTATATATAGATGTAGGAAGATTTATTTGGGAAGTAAGAAGTCTCTTTGCCATTTCTTTATCTGCTAAGAATTTTTGACGTGAAAACACAGAAACAAAGGGCTGATCTTTGAATAGAAAAAAGAGTGGATTTACAGAGTCTCAAATGAACTGGCTTATTCGAAAAAAGCTTTGTTCTTCCCATATTTTCACCTAATATTTAAAAAAATTTACATAGCACCACCACCACCCCCTACAACACACACACACATAAAATCACATTTTTTTTTGGCTCTATTACTGTGCACGAGTTCATTTAGTGGCATGATCGGTATATATGTTCATTTAGTGACATGGTTGGTAAAAATCCCTTATTATTGGACATTCTACCATCATAATTCATGATACAAAACTACTGGCTGATGATGACCATCAATTAATTTGAGGGTAAAAGATTTCATATAAAAAAAAAATTGTTGTGTGAGACATGCCCTGAATATATATAGTTATCGAAAAAAAAGAAGAAAAAAACAAAGAGTGTTGAAAGAGACCGTACGGGTTATCATTCCTCTTATTTATTAGAAAGAGATTATTCGGTTTATGGACCTCAATGTTTCAAGCATTATATGGTGCAGGGTGAACTAATTATATATCCCAACTATATGTACGATTACATTATTATTTATGTGATATGTTACATATGTACATGCTATATATATACATTTTATACTTTCAAGGGTGGTTGAAGTGGCAACAGCTTCAACTTTTAGAGAAGTAAAATCTAAGTTGGAGCTCTTATTTTACTTTTGAGGACGACCCAATGAAATGGCAATATAATTTCTTTTGTCCTTTTATTTAACCAAAAAATAAAATACATTTTATATATCCCACATTAGAATAACATTGTTTTGGGATTATTTTCAGCAAAATACGTGATAGAAATCAAACAGTTAATTGAAAATTTTATGTTCTGAGAGAAACAATATTATTTTATGGGGTATCAATCTATAAGTTTGGGTCAAAAGGACACAAGAGTAAGAGATCAGAAGAAACTTTTTGAGCGCGAGATTACTTAGATCAAAGGAAGCCTCGAAACAGTACGAAGAGTCATAGAAAGAGGTTGGTTTTCTGAGGGTGATTTCACGGCCGACTCAGAGGCTTTGAGGACAATTATTTCAAAGTGACGATATAGCTAGTTTAACAATTATTTCTTTCTGAAATTGAGAAAAATTAGTTATTCCTCTTTGTAAATATAAATTCCTAGGCACTTGTATCAAAATTCTAATAAGAGAAGCACTCCAATTTTCTTATTAGAAACTTCCTCTTGTAACCGATTTCTAAGGCATTGAAGCAATTTTTTTGAAGATTTATATGTTTGATCATTTCTGATGGGTAAACAGGCATGATGGGTAAATTTTTCTTTCTTGGATTCTGATGAAAGCAAGTGTTAGATATATGAGATCATTCTTCGATTAGCTTTTGTTATAATGAAATAAAGTGATGGAAATAAGAGAGACAAGTGCATTGAGGAAACAAATGATTTAACAAAAATCAAAAAGTGAATTGGGTTTTCTCCAACGATTTAACTGTACTTGGAGACACGTGTTGGTCAGATATTGTCCGATGAACAGTCATCTCTATGGTATGTTCGACACGTGGCGACTACCTACATCCTCTTCCTAAGCCACGTGTTATGGTTTTGGAGCTACGTGAATGGACAACTTCACGTGCATGGCTGGGTATGGAACCCCATGAAGAGAGAGTAAAGCCAAGCCATAGATTTGAGGGATTTTCCAAAAGTTGGACTAAACTTTTGTCGATCGCTTGCCAACTTACAATTAGGCCCACATTTGTGGACAAAGTGGTGGCTCATTTGCAAAAAGCATCGATTCAAGTTGTAAACAACATACCTCATATGCCGTTTACATAATAAAGAAAGCAACATCGCTTTTTTTATTTAAGGTTTTTACATTCACGTACATGTAGTTTTATTTTTGGTAAGGTATAACCTATGCGGGTCTAAAATTCTCAATTGGGCCATTATTTTCTAGTATTGCACCATTTTCGGCTGTTTTTTTCATCTTCAGATTTTTGCACACCACTAAACCTATTAATTTGTGTTATTCTTGTCATTTGTTAATATCTGATATTTCTAAGATTTAATTTGTAATTTAAAATTAGTCTAGCTACCAAAATAAACTCAAACAAACATTGTAGTAATAACACGCAAACTACTTGAATATCTGGCGGTATTGATCACTTAAAGCGGTGCGTGTGATGGCTATAAGTATTTGTTTGGGTTGATTTTGGTGGCTTAAGAAAAAATGTTGCCTTAAATTTCTAACGAATTATCACATGTCAAAATCCGATAATAATATAAGAGTCAATTATAGTGTTATTGTATCAACTTAGTGGTATAGTTGGTGCACATTATTCATTTAGTGGCATAGTTGGTGCATATGTTGAAGAATGAGTGGCATAGATGGATCCGCATCATCCAATTAGTGGTACGGGATGGTATATTCCATTTTTTTTTTCTTCTAAAAAGTACTTTTGTATTTTAATAATCCCAAAATGTACTCTGAATAAAGTAAACTAAGAATTTTGGTAACATGATTTTTTAATAACGAAAATACCCATTTATTAATTTTTCTAAATTTTTTGTTAAAATGCATTTTTTTTTCTATGTGGCTTTTCTAATACAACGTAATGTGTTTGGATATATGTTTACTATACTTTAACCAATTTTACCAAATAAAATCATCAAAAGAAGTGTAGTGAAATTGACTCAAAGCACACAAGCAATGATAATTCTATATTAGATTTAGCAATCAACTAAATAATCTTCCAAGAATCGAATAATACACAGTAAAAATATAAATAGAAAAATACAAGAGAACACAAGAGTTTTACCCTGGTTCAACCTCAAAACTAAGAGCCTACATCCAACAATGGTGGTGCTTTCGTTTACTATGATTTTACAAGTGATTACAAATTTAAAAGGTATAGATACAAAAATATTATCCAACAAGTTACACTACTACAAAAAAAAAACATAATAGACGTCAATTATCTAATCTCTATGGCAGCCAAGGTTTAAAATATCGATATTTCGATCAAAATTTCGGAAAATTTGAAGGACCGATATCGAAATCAAAGGTATGTTAATTTCATCTAGAATTTTGAAAAAATATCAGGAAATATTGAAAAATATCAATA
>WUAT03122449.1:0-10186 GCA_010015005.3 Ulmus americana | reverse complement strand
AAAAGGCCCACAAAGCAAAATATAAAAAAACAAATAAAAAAAGAGCACGGCCCCAATGAAAAAAAAAAAAAAAAAAAAAAAAAAAGAAAGAAAGAAAGAAAGAAAGAGAGAGAGAGAGAGAGAGACTTGGTCATCTAATTGATTAGGGTTTACTTGAAGCATGCTTAATTGTTTATGTTTTTAAGAGACGTAGTACCAGTTCGGAAGAAGTTTAGAAGGCCAGACTGGCTCTCTCTTGCTCTTTCATTTGAACAGCTAATACAAATCCTTTAGTTATGATACATGTAATATGAAAACTGCCACAAATAGAATAGTCATTGTACGTACTTAAGAACCAAGTAGAAGAGCTTTATAGCAAATGGGAAGGCTTAAGATTCATTGAGATAATCATTAACAGATCAAAGAGATCACTCTGATCTCCAGGAGATGATCATAATTTGAGATCTATAATCATCCAAGAGAGATAGGGAGAATAATAATATGGACGTGATTGAGTGTTTGATGTTTGAGCTTGCCTAATAATAACATAGTATATTGTTATAACTAATTGGAAATAGGGTGGCAATTTGTGTCGTGAGTCGTGTCGCGTGTCGAGTCATAGTGGGTTAGTGTGTCTATTTGGTCAACCATAACTCGACCCGTTTATGTTTCGTGTCAAGAAATCTCAACCTTAACCTGACCTGTCGACCCAACCCAACATGTACTATATGTTGGTCGACATGACAAATCTCACATATTTGAATTATTTGATATTTTTGACTGGTTTAACCCGTTTGATCTATTTGACTGATACACTACATGAAAATAAATAAAATTGAAGAATTAAATACTTTATCACAAAATATCAACACAATAAGTAAAGTTTTTAATTCATAACTAAAGTTTTAATCAATTAATTATCAAGTTTGAATAAATTATGCTGTGTATTTTTTAAGGAATTTTCTTTCTACTTTAGTTTTATTTTTATGAAAAATAAATAATATTTTTAACTATAAATTAATAATTTTAATTATATACAGTATATAAACGGGTCAATTCGTGTCAGTTTCATATCATACGGGTTGACCCTAACTCGACCCAAAAAAATGTCGTGTCAAACGAGTTGACCCTAATATGACCCGCTACCTCAAAACATCAACTCTAACCGGCTAAATTCATATCGTGTTCGAGTCATGTCATCGTGTCATGACCCGAATTGTCACCCCTAGTTATATACAAAGGCAAAAACGACTTTGCACAGGGGCAAAAGCCCATTTTTGTATTTTTGATTAACTAGAGGGTATTCTACCAAATTTTTAGAAACTTAGGGTCTTTTCTGTAATTTTGGTTAACTAAAGGATATCAAAATGTAATTATCCCCTATAAGATACAATTAAAAAAAAAATTTAGTAAGCTCTAAAACGAAGACAATATGATTTTTTAATTAAAAAGAAACAAGATGTAATTTCTTCCCAATCTGATCTTTGTTTCATCCTTGTACTATTGGATCGATCCTCTGACCTCTTCGTACAAGCGGGCCGGACCTACTGTCACATATTTCCACTATAAGGTGGCGTTTGGTTTAAGGTAATAGAATGAAAATGAATACGTGAGTCCCATCTAAAAGATTATTCTATTGTATGGTTTGAGTTTTATGGTTCAGAATCACTTCACTATAGAATATTTTTTCAATTAATTTTGATAATATTCATAACCAAACTAAAGTGGTGGAATGATGATTTCATTCCAAAACACAAAATAAATTTCCCATATTGTTCTATAAAGATGACCTTGTGATTGTTTTTTCTTTCTTTGTTAATAGTTTTGTTTGTTTGTGACAATAATTGAGATTTTTTTTTTTTGGGAAGATAGTCAATTTTAAAAGTTATATATTTTTTTATTATATAATAAAAAAATTATTTATATATTATAATATTAATTATTTTATACTAACTTTTTTGAAAGGCATTACATAAAAAATATTAATTTTTTTCATACATTATATTTTTTTCAACGGAAATTCTACATTATATTATTAATATATATATAAAAGAAACTAAATAATATTTGGACCCAAGAAAAAATTCTATGAAGAAGCAACAATTCCCCCCCTAAAAAAAATTTGTAATAAAATGTAAAAATTTATATAACAAAAAAATTATATATTTTCTTTTTACACAAAATATATTTCTTTAAAAAAAAAAAAAAGCATATTGATTTTTTCAAAAAATTGTTCCAAATACTATTAGGGTATTTTAGTAAAAATAATATTTTTTTTATTTCATTCTAATACTCAACAAAACACAATAATTCTCGTTATATTATTAATTCTAATTTTCAACTAAATAACAAAATACATTCCAATCACCTTCTTATTACCATTTCTATTTCAATATTATTATTATGATCATGGATTTTTACTAATTACTATAAAATACCACAACTAATTGATAATTGTCCTTAACCCTCTCTTAGCCTTTTTTTCTCTAAATTATTATTATTATAGGAACTAAAGTTTTCATCCTTCTGTATTTTATTAATCTATTTGAATTTTATATTTCATTCTATATCAACATAAATCATCATTTTTCATAATTACACATTATACTTCATATTTATAAATTCTTACAAATATCATGTCCTTCATATTTATAAATTCTTACAAATATCGTCCATTCACACAGTCTATCCGTCGAAGTTCCAGATTCTTGGAGCCACGTGTAGGGTCTCACGAGCCCGTGAAGGTGAGCCGACGGCGTGTTCAGATCTCAAACCCCGGAACACTCTTGATCCTCTTCCGGCACCGGATGAAGTTCTGCCAGCGGAACCACCGCCTTCGTACCGCCAACCCCATCGTCCTTCTCATCCGGATATCGCACAACAATCACCGGACAAATGCAACGGTGGACGCAGTAATCGCTGACGCTCCCCAACCTCCCCTTCGCGCTTCTCTTCGCAGCACCAAACCCTCTGCTCCCCATAATCACAGCGCTCAGCCCTAGCCTCTCCACCTCCAAGCAGAGCCGCTCCTTCATGTCGTGATCCTTCACTATGTGAATCTTGAACGGGATTTGCAACTCCACCAACGGCTGGGCCAAATCGGCAGCTTTCGTGCTCGTGAACGTATCGAAATCGTCTTCCAGCTTTTTCTGGGATTCTTCACTCGTTGGGGAAGATGAATCGCCGCCGTTGGTGAGGTTTAGGTCAACGGAGCCCCAATCGGCTCCGTAGAGGACGCTCGTGGGCCGCACGTGAAGGAGTATCACGTCGTCGCCGGGTCGGAGGTAGTTGCCGACGGCCCATCGGACGGCGTAGGCGCTCTCGTCGCTTAAGTCGACGGCGATGGCGATCCTCCGCTGGGTACCGGAGGTTGTGGTGGTGAGAGGGAAACGAGGCGAAGAAGGTTGGACCTTGATCGGCGCCGGAGTCGGAACTGGAACATCCGGTTCCGGGTGGGACGGCGGTGGTGGATTGGTTGGGTTCATTGGGAAGGGAGTTGAAGAAATGAAGGGAAGAAGAGTAGAGGTGGTTTGAGAGAGTCAATAGGCTGTGAGTGAGATAGAGATAGAGAGGTAGTGGCAAAAAGAAAGAAGTTGGTGCGAATTAGATGCATTGTTTAACCGCAAAAGGGTAAATGGTAAAGTGAACGATGAATATGGAAGATTTTTACTTTTGTGTTATAAACTTAACATAAAAATATTAAACTAAATACACAACAGATATTCACAAACATTAGGGAAAATTTCATTTTGGTAGCCTCTGTATAGTCAAAAAAATCAGAAAACACTCTCGGTTTATAGAAATATAAAAATAATATTCTACATATTTGATAAATTTTACTTTAAACCCTGACATTACCAATTTTTTTAAAATTTTTTCAAAATTACCTTTTATATTCTAATAAAAGTATTTTATAAATTAAAATTTTAAAACTAAATACATTAAAAACTAATTAAACTTAAAATACATCTAATAATTTTTTTTTTATAAAAAATAGAACTTCTTCTTCCTCAATGATTTTTACTCCAGCCTACCACTACCCAAATCGTTGGCCACACATGCAGCCCCATCAAAAAATAATCTAAAAAATCCAGAACTTTTGGCAGTGTTTCCCCAAAAAATCCACAATAATTCTCCCCAAAAATTGAGAAAATAAATCTAGAAATTCAAATCTAAATCCATAGAGAACCAAGCAAATCAACTCAGAAAAACAAAAAAAGAAGTTAAAAACTCATAAATTCAAATCTAAATCTATAACCAAATCCAATCCAGATCCAAACTCAAAACCACATTCGAATCAAAATACATATCAAAACAAAAACTCAGATCTTGAATTTTTCAGGGGGCAATGGGTGTGGAGTTCGTTGGTGGGTTTGTCGGTTTGTCGGTGTGGCGCTAGGGATGGTTGGAGGGTGGGTCGCGGGGCACGGGGGAGGAGGGTCGTGGGGCACTGGTTTTGCTGGAGGTACTCAACCAGAGATGAGGAGGGCCGGAGATGATGGAGGGTCTGGCTTGGGAGTGATGAAGGGGTTGTTTTAATTATTTAAATATTTTTTTAATTTCTAAATTAAATTCTTATTGTAGATGAGGGTAAAATCGATATTTTACCGGGCCAGAGGTTCCATAATGAAATTTATCAAATATGAAGGGTACTCATTTTATATTTCTGAAAACCAGGTGTCTTTTTTGATTTTTTGACTAAATAGAGGGTACCAAAATGTAATTTTTCCAAAAAAATATTTGGGTTATAGGGTTCGTTTGGTTTTGGTTTGATTTGGTTTCACAATTTTTGACTTATTACCAAACCATTTGAGTTCGGTCTGGTACATTTTGGACTTGTTACCAAACCATTTAGGCTCGGTTTGGTTTGGGTTGAAAATGTCCAGCCGTACTTAAGCACACCTAAATCCCAATCATCCAAAATGACCTTGGACAACTGTTATAACATTATTGGATTTTTAGTAATAAGGTATTTAATAATCTGTATGATCAATTTATCCCAAAGTCATTAAGAATTTTTAGATGCTCTTGACATAGAGCTCATGGATTTTTTATGACTTCTCCTTAGATTAATTGGTGCAAATGCCCCTAGTGTTTTTGAGTGAATTTGTATATTACCACCTAAAGAAGAAAAAAAATTGTCAATAAATCTCCTAAACTTATCAATTCATTGGCATTTGTAGCAGAATATGCTCTCCCAAATGTTTTAGCAAATTTGTATATTGCTCCCAATGAATGGTAAGTTCAGGGGATACGAAGAGGATAATGAGGAGGATCTTGAGTAAGATCTTGAGAAGGATCCCGAGGAAAATCTTTAGGAGAAATTTGAAAATTTTCCAACTTTGAAATTGGAATGAAATGATTTGTAGGCTATTTAATGCGAACTATTTTGTTTAATTATGATATGTTTTGTATGACAGTTATGTATGTCTACTTAATTTATATGAATGCTATGGCAATGTTCATGTTCTTGACGTGTTTATGTGAGGACTGCTATCTATATATGATGAAATCATTAAATTGTTGAGTTTTCTAATCACTTGGAGTAGTTAATAGATGTAGATGATAAAATAAGAGGAAAATAAATTACTAAATGAGGTATCCATTTTGTCTCCAATTCAATAGGAACAAGATGGTTAGAGGACGTGGAAGAGGAAGACCTCGGGGTGAGCTAGAAGGTCATGACAAAGTGGTAGAGATGATAACAAATCTGCAGCGTCGATTAGAGGAACAAGAGGCGGAAATCAAGAACCTTCGCCAACAGCTGGATCAACAGGATGAGCTGCTGCAGTCGGAGGCTAAGGATGAGCAGGAGTTGGCCCCTCTACCAGCACCTCTAGCCCCAAGGCAAATGGAGGTTCAACAGGAGCCATTATATGAACGATTTCGTCGCATGAGACCACCTGAGTTTGACGGGTCCATAGACCCTCTGGTAGCAGAAGAGTGGCTGTCTTCCATACAAACCATACTGGATTTCATGGACCTAAAGGATTCAGAAAAGGTCCTATGTGCATCATATGTCCTCAAAAAGGATGCACGCTATTGGTGGGAAACCGTCAAGTTGAGGAGAACAGTCCAGGAGATGACTTGGAATGACTTCATTTCCGAGTACAACTTGAAGTATTACAACCGAATGGCCATGATAGCTATGGAAAATGAGTTCATCAACTTGAAACAGGAGGCCATGTCGGTCACAGAGGCTTTGCGCAAATTTGACCAACTAGCGCGATTGTTCCCATTTTTGGTCTCGACGGAGGAAGAACGGGTGCGGAGAATGCTAGAGATGTTCCAGCCCGAGCTAGCATTGGTGATTGAGAGCGGTCACAATCCCCCAACGACTGTGGCTGAATGTGTTGAAAGAGCATTGCGGGCTGAATATCGACTCGCACAGGTGAAAGAGGAGAGGAATCGAATCTTCAATGCAAAGAAGATTCAAAAAGGAAAGAGACCCAAAAAGATATTGAAAAAGAGATTCAAACAGAGACCCAAGCCAGGGAGCAAGCCACTTCCACTGAATTTGAACAAGAGGAAAGGAAATATCCAGGGGCAATGGAATCAGAAAAACCGACCCAATAAGAAGAATCCAGCAGCAGTGCTTAACTGCAAGAAGTGCGGGAAGAGTCACTGGGGACAATGTATGGCGGGCATTAACTTCTGCTACAAGTGCAGGAAAAAAGGACATTCCGCCCGAGGTTGCTACAATAAGCTGGATCTTGAAGACAAACAAGGTCAGCATAAGGCCCCAAGACAACAATTTTATGCCATGCAAGCTAAGCCGGAAGGGCCAGCCATCAGCCAGAAAAGAATTGAAGCTCCTGAACCCATTTCTTGGATCTATAACTTCACCAACAATGGTAATGGTGCAGAAGCGGGAACATCAAATGTGATGACTGGTTAGCTTTCTGTTGCCAACATGACTATTTATGCTTTATTTGATTATAGAGCAATGCATTCATATTGACCATGCATGCAAATCGTTTAGACGGGATATATATATAAAAGTTACTATAACGTTGTAAAAAATAAAATAATAAAGAAATAATATAGATATTAATTAAAAGTAAGCAAATTATTGAATAAAATTATTAACTATTATTAAATTAATAATAATTAATAGTAGGATTAGTATACTAATAATAGTGAAATAATTAGGGGTGTGTTTGGTTTGCTTATCCAAAAAGGGTATTAGTATTTTAAGAATGGAGCACTTGTTTGGTTTGATATTTGCCAAAAAGTCCCTCAATATTTGCCAAAAACGATTCTTGGGCTGCCGCAAGTTTTTACTGCTGACTTTTTATTTTTATTTTTATAATCATTGGACCCCACTTTGTATAATTAAATTATTAATTAAATTCTATGACTACTACATTTTTAATAAAATATTATTTCTTTATCTTTTTTATTATTAAATTTTGTGAACCCCACCATCTTTTCTAAATACTCTGTTTAGAATGTTATACCGAATAAAAATCTTGTTTAGAATGCTGAACCAAATAAAAATCTTGTTTAAACCACACCATAGTAATTAAGAAAATCAGTAAAATTATAACACTAATATTTATAACAAAAATGAAAATAAAAAGTTAATTTTACAATATTTAAGGAAATAAAAATAATAAATATATACGGATAATGAATTAAGTTTAAGATAGTTAGATTAAAGAAAATTTAAACATAATTGGAAGGAAATAAATACGAGTTAAAGAAAATACAATTTTGGAAATTTTACAAATAATTAAGGGGGTAATAAGATAATAGAAAATTAAATAAAAAAATATCAATAATTAAAGATTAAAGGGGTAAAAATTTAAAGTAAAAGATAAATGTAATAAATAATTAAGAAATTAAAAGAGTTAATTAAATAGATAAGAATTCTAAATAATTAGTTGTAATAATTGGATAGTAAATTCATTTAAACCCTATATAGAAATGAGGCTTAATTAAAGCAATTAAAGAGGTCCTTAAACCCTAATTAAGGATAATTAAGAAAATCGATCAAGGTTCTCGATAACACAGGACCGATTGATATTTTGAAGCCGAATTAGGGCATTTAGGGTTAATGTTTTGGTTTACCTAAACTTAAAAACTCATTTAGGTAAGGTAAATTTCTTGAGTCGGGAATGGAGGGACAAACGCCAAGGGTTAGGGCTAGACTGTTTCTTGCATAGGTTAACCGAGCGATTTAAGAACTAGGATACTTAGTGAAGCCCTATAATTTTAGAATACATTCTAACTTCAAGAGTGCATACAATTGGATCACTAGTGAATCGGTAGAGCAGTAGGGAAGTTAGGTTTGCTTTGTGAACAGATAAGTACAACCTTACAACATGAATCCTAACGAGAATTGTCTCACTAATTGCTTTATGTCATGATTTGAGTTGAAATTGCTAATTGAATAATCTGTGTTGATTTTCACATGATTATTTGACTTCTGAGTAGCTATGTAATGTATGTAAGTGTATGACTGTTCAAGATTTTACGATTGATTATGAATCTCTCTAATTTAGAAATTGGTTTGCATGAACTTTTTAATGTGATTCCGTAAGATTGCAAATAACAAAAAGAGACTTTTAAGCATGAAAAGACGAATGATTTTCAAAAGTGTCCTACCAGTGTCTGCATGAATGGATGTATGCCGCTAGGCAGGGAAAGTAAGTGAATGATAAAACCCAGGGCGTGTTTGGTCAAGTTCGCTCCCTTGTTCTCCTATGGTTGCGCTTGGTATGCACGTGGTAGAGCTGAAACTCCAAACTGCCCTAAATTGATCTGCCGAAACCGTTGTTTTGATAAACTGTTGAAACCAAAAAGAAATTGGTTCAGTATGGTGTGAAACCGTTTATTTTTTGGTTCGGTTCAGTTTGAACCAATCTAAACCTAATATTCCCTTTTTTTTTTTCTCTAAATTTCTAATATCATTTAGATTCATTTCTCTTCTATTCCTCTGACTTCTTGACTTCTTCAGTTCTTCATTCTTCACTTCAGTTCCATCGCATATCGCACCTCGCTGCCTCCCACCCATAGCTGACTTTCGTCCCTGCTTATTGGCTCCGCCACCGCCGCCAACAGTCTATCAGTTCCCTGCCACCAACGGTTGCATCACGTCCCTGAGCAGCACCCCTTCAACCCCATCGTATCATCTCCGTCGCCCATTCCCACTCCCTAGTTGCAACAATAATTTTGAATTCAGGGTAAGTATTTTTGTTCTTTCAGCCCTAATTTCGAATTTAGGGTTTATTTGTTTGTTCTTTGTTTTGATGTGGTTATTGGTAAATTAAATTTTCAAGTGCAAGTTCTCATATTATGCTCTGAGATTGAGGTCTAATTGGATCTGATTTTGTGTTTATATGCTCTGGTTTTGGCTGGTTGTCTAATTGAATTTCTTGGTTTTCTTACTCGTTTCTGTTTTGCTATGGTATTTCTTTCAAGTTTGGATAACACCAGTGCATACTGCATGCATCAAATGTTGTTGAATTCGTATCAAAAGGAGATACACAATGACAAAATATAAATCAGAGCTATATGGATAGGAGAATTTTAGTACAATAATTAACAGAAAAAATAATTTACAATGGGGTATATGGCTATGTGGCATGGCTATGGTATGGCTAAAATAACAATGAGATATATTTTGTGTGTAGCTTTGCCTCACAGGGACAGAAAAGAAGCACAAAAAGTGTGAAACGCTTTAGAGCATCCATTGTAGAAGAAAAAAAACGAGATAACAGAGAAATGAGAAGTGAGAGTATTTCTATGAGTCTATTGAACAAGTAAATTAAAAAAACCTTGGTATAATTAAAGGAACACATTTTGAGAGGTAGGTATGTGGGGTGGGAAATGGGCATGTTTTGTGTACTTGGGACAGAAACTCTGGTATGTTCCTGATACGGTCCATAGAATTTGTGTAAATGTGGTGTTTTACTTCATTAATTTCTTGGTTCATGTTAATTACTTGACCAATTTTGGATTTGTGTCTTTTATGATTCCAAAATGGTTAGTGTTTGTGTTGTTGCAATATCTTGAGACTTGAGATGGAATTTTAACTTTCCTAGTGGTATTTTGAGGTTTCTTCCATTTCAATTTGTTTATTGTTATTTTCTCAAGTGGATGGTTGAAAATGACAATTTGATTGCTACTTGAAACAGTAATTATTCTTTTTGTTTTATATTAGTCACTCATATTTATTCTTTTTGTTTTATATCAAACAGTC
>WUAT03122339.1:0-12557 GCA_010015005.3 Ulmus americana | reverse complement strand
AGGATGGGGGGGGGGAAGGAGAGAGGATGGGGTCGGGAGGGGAGGAGGAGGAGGAGAGAGGTCGACGGAGGAGGAGGAGAGAGGTCGACGGAGGGGGGGAAGAGGAGGATGAGAGAGGTCGGAGGAGGGGGGGTCGGACAAGTCTGAGTGAAGAAGAAAGAAAAGAGAGAGAAAAGAAAAAAAGAAAAAAGAAAAAAGAAAGAAAAAAAAAGGAAAAGAAAATTAAAAAAGAAAAAAGAAAAAAGGAAAATAAAAGGGCAATTCCGTCATTTTTCTGTTAAAAAATGAGCCCAGGGTACCAAAAAATAATTTACCCCAAACTAGAGGCCCCATTTTGTCATTTTAAAAACTTGAGGTACTTTTTGAAATTTTTTGTAACTAGAGGGTACCAAAATGCAATTTTCCCATTAATTTATTAAAAACCAAATGAATGTAATTATGTAACAACAAAGAAAATTCCCTGGCAATGGATGTGAAAAATTGTAGTCTGGTTCAGCAACGATGTGCCTCAAAACATGAGAGTCATGCATGGATCCTTCCCAACCGGCCACTATGTATGTGAACTTCAAGTCGAAGTCACAAATTGCTAGGACGTTTATGGTATTGTCCCTTTTTTGACCACGAAATCTATTAGACACATCTTTTGGAACATTTGCAGCAACGCGTGTCCCGTCAATGACACCAACACAAAGCTATTTAAAAATAAAATGAGAATTAGTTGTTTTGAACAGTATAAAGAAAACTACTATAACATCTTTAAGGGTCCAAATTACAATAAAGTAAGGATAAAACTTTCTATTGTATAGGATCTTAGGTGTAACAACATCAAAATTCTGAGGCGGAATAAACTGCACTGACAACTTAAAAATATGGATGCTGACAATGGTGAAGTACTTGGTTATTGTGGACTGTGGACCAAGAATGTTGTCGATCCTCTCTTGATTGGTGATTAGTTGCACAATGCGCCACAATGTACAAAAATATTAGTAGTTGTTCCTCAACACTGGTCCATCTTGTAGCTTGTAATCTACCTTATTCCTCTAACAATCATACTAGTCTAATAAAAAAATCTTTTGGCATCCGTGTCTTGTTGTAGATCCTATCCTCATGACCATGAATAAACTCCAACATTCGGTTATGTCCTGTAACTGCAGATGTATACATTCGATTTGTTTCGCTCATCCACACTTGACGATGAAGATGCATCATTGCAACCATCATAGCATCTTCTTTATTAGAATTAGATGAAGAATAATGCATCATATTTGATGAACTCACGGCAGACATATTTAATTTGTTAGGAAGAAAAAATGACATAAATGGTCAAACATGTTTGTGTAAGCTATTAGAAAAAGAAATGCATCAACTTTTAACATAAAATTTATAACCTTGGTTCACAACAAAATATAAAATGTCATAAAACTCGAATAAACTTAACTCCAATTATAGAAAACAATTTCTAATTAGAGATAAAAAATAAAAATAAAAAATCAATCGACATGCTTGGCAAGCCAAAGTTCTTTTAAATATGGCTCAGTTTGCAAAAAAATATGTTGTATTTCTGGCCCGACTGCCATCAATGTGTCAAATGCATCAATTTTTTTTCATTCCCTCGATGTCCATAGCAGTAATGACCACGAGGCAATCAGATAAAATAGACGGACTTCGCTCCATACTCATCATCTCTCTCTTTTGCTCTTGCTCTATTTTTTGCTATTCTCATCGACTCTTTTTCCGTCAATGTGGAGCACATCTCCATAAAGGACTCTCGCTCCAATGGCATTTTTCCCTTCTTCTTATTGTCTTCCCACCTCAGAAAATCACTTGCCGATGGCCTTTACTCACCGAAATGCAGACCACTGAACATTATTGTATCATTATCGTCCTCATCAACGACCTAGAAAGTTGCCTTGGGTGCAGCTTTACCCGTTGCAGTAACAAAAGCATAAGTTGCAACAATGTTCAGTGGTATATCTTACTAAGTTACTGTATGGAAAACCCTTCTTCGCAAGGGTCACAGCGTCAGAGTTGGTATGCAAACGCAAAATAAACAATGTCAGATTTGATTGCCAGCTAATTTTGTGGCCATAATAAAACTTAATTAAAAATAATAATCCACTTACCTTTTGGAAAGCTTTTTGATATTCCTCGTCACACGCAACTTGTTGTTTCTCCTCGTCCCATCCCAGACCGGTATTGTTTAGCAATTTCATATAAAGTTTGTACGCCTTTTTCATACATTGAAATTTAGATCTTACGTTTTATATAGTGAGTATTGGGCCATATTTTCTATTTAAATATAGATTAATTGGCTCTGATGCCCCATTTACTTTCAGCAAATTTGCACTTTGCCCTCTTAATTCCTAAAATAGTCATTAAACTTTTCAAACTTTGATAAACTAACATTTACACTTTGTCCAATTTTTTCGTGAGTTTTTTTATTTTTTATATTTTGCATAAAGTCACTTCAATTATATTTTTTCATGAAAATAAATTAAAATATATCGAAAAATCCTTTCAAACTATTTTTTTTATTTAATTCTTAAAATTTTCTATGAAAATATATTTAGATTTTTTCAAGATTTGAACGGATTTCTTGATATATTTTAATTTCTTTTTATGAAAAAAGTATAATTGAAGTGACTTGATACAAAATGCACTAAAAAAAACTCACAAAAAAATTAATCAAAGCGTAAGTGCGCAGTTCGTCTAAAGTTCAAGAAATTTAATGACTATTTTAAAATTTTAAAGGGCAAAGTGTAAATTTACTGAAAATAAAGGCGATGGCAGAGCCAATTAACCTAAATATAATTACATAGTGAAATGTGAATAAATTCAAAGACCCCACTCATTACAAGCCACCATCACATAAGTTGTCCATCGATGTGAGGGCAGCAGGGGGTTTAATGTCATTATTCAGGAGAAGAACCAAATAAGTACTAACATTCTTTTATTTTTAAGTTTACCAAAAAAAAAACATTCTTTTATTTTTCAAAAAATAAAATAAAAGAAGCACTAACAATATATTGAGAAAGAACCCTAACGTCATGACAGAGTGGGATTGATGTCATTATACACCCCACAAGAAAGGGGGAGTTCTTCTCGTGGTTCGTGGTGGTGGAAGTGGTGAAGCTATCATCAAATGTTTGAATTAGTGCATGCTAAATCAAATAAATAAATAAAGACCCGCAATAGGGGTTTAGCATATAAAAATAAAGGGACATACACTAAAAAGTGAAAAGATATACATAGAATGAAATGGGGACCAAAGTATAGCCATGCGTGTGACCACAAAGGGTCCAAGAATTTAACTCCCAATTCGCTTTCTTTCACACTGTGTGAAAGGTCCAGCTAGCTTTGATTAAAAACGAAGAAAAAGAAAAAAGATGAATAAAGAAAATTCCACGTTTGTTTTTCAATTTACCAGACAATTCTTATTGTTTTGACTTGTATAATAGGAATTCCAAGTCTAGGGCTCACACACTCACATATACATTCAACTAACCTGCCATAATGTTTGGGATTTGAAATTTTAACCTACTTATTATTTTCCAGTTAAAATCAAGATTTAAAATGACAAAAATGAGTTACAATTTAGTTCATATTGTATAAAATATGAATATAAACATTGAGACAATTGCTGCAGTAGCGTCTAATTTACGAGTGCGGTCTCAAATCAGTTATGGATTTCAAATTGTGTTGTAAAACAATCATTTTGGATCACAAATATTGTAATAGCAGCCACTGTTACAGTTTCTATCTATTTTCAGTTGTTAAATACTGATATAATAAACTGTAAAAAATTGTGTGTCACATCAGTATTTACCAATAAAAAATAAACAAAAATCGTTACAATAGCCGTTTATGCAATAATTGTGATCCAAAATGGACGTTTTGCCACACAGTTAGGAGTGAATGACTTTTTTGAGACAACTTCTAGAAATGAATAGAATCTACAATAATTTTCTCAAAAACATTTTAGGGTCTGTTTCATTATACATTTGACTAGTTATATTTGAATATTTCGATTATACGTGTGAAAACAAAACAAAATATAATTATTTAGAAATTTATATTTGTAAATCATAAATAATTATATAAAATTAAAAGTGTAGTTCAATTTTGAAACAAACATGCCCTGTAGTCTTTTGTCAAAAAAAAAACAAACAAAAAAAAAGATAATAGGAGATCAATTTGCAAAATTTATCAAATTTCAGTAATATATTATCCTTACTTACTCATGAGGGTTCCAACATTTTTTCCTTAATTGACCTAGGAGTAGCTCCCGAGCATCCTTAAAAAAAAAAAAAAAAACAAAAACAAAAAAAAAAAAAAAAAAAGGTTAATATCCAAAAAAGAAAAGAAAAGATTTTCATACAAAAATTTAAACACATGAAATTTTTAAGAAAAATGTATGCATAAAGTAAAAAATAAAAATAAATAACGAGACCATTGTGCTGAAGCAAAACAGTAACTAAGCAGAGAAGGTGAAGTAAATAGAAATATATAGTGGCTATCGTGGTAAAAAAAGAAGACAAGTCGTACCAAAGATATATAGGAAAGAAGAAGCACAACACCAGAGAGGAGACATTGGGAATATAATGAGCTTTGTGTGTACTTGATAACATTTGATATTGGTGTTCCGTTCCAAAAAATCTTAAACTTGAAGCTTAAATTAGGTAAAGCTAATCCAATCAAATAATCAGAAGAGGCAATTAAAAGTGAGTTTAAGTGGATTTCTCTCTCTCTAAACAATTATGGTGTTGAAAAGGGTGATAAAAGTTGAGTAGGGTTAATGATAATTGTTTTGCTTTTTGTAAGCCATGCTAGCTATTCTGCTTTTTGTTGGGTATTTTTTTAAACTGTGTAATTACTCAGATGTTTTGGCAGTCAAGAAGAAGGTTAAGGCAGACCTTGTTTTGTCATGTTTTTGAACATGCAAAACCTGTTTGAGAAAAAAGAAGATGCAAAATAAATCTCTTTTGGCCCAACCATCAAAGCCAATAGCGGCAGAACTACAGCTCCTGGTGTTGGTATTAGGAAACAAAAATGACAAAGGGAAGAAACTTGGATTACCGTGCCCCTTTTTTTTTTTTTTTTTTCGTAAGTGTTGGAAACATCCATTATTTCTTGGTGTTGTGGCCCTTCAAGCTTTAAAAGAGACTAGAGAGAATCTACCTATTAACCTACCAACTCTTATATATTCATGTTCTATACTCATTAATTATTTATCTTTAGTTTAATATATATATATATAGAACATTTTATGGTATAGTAGATTTATTATTATTATTATTATTATTTTAATCATTATTGGCAGTGATTTTATCAATAATTTTATTTTTTTCAACGATTTTTAAATATGTTATTCTCTAATGTTTAAGAAATATACTTATAAAATTTTATTATAATCCGAGTTTTCATTTAAAAAATATAATAGATTTTGTATTCTTTAAATTAAAAAAAAAAAATTACAGATAGTATAAGAAACTATATATCTCTTACACTAAAACCCCGATTACAACAAAATTTTATAAGAATATTTCTAAAATATTAAAGAATAACATATTTAAAAATTATCAAAAAATATGATGTAATTAAAAAATTATTGATGAAATCACTACCATATACGCATACGCATCCATTTATTTATAAGAATTTATTATGGGCATGTTTGTTTCGATGACTTAAACCTTAATTTTTAAGTCATTCAGTGATTCAAATAAGTGTTTGTGTAGATAATAACTCAAATTTTAAGTTATAAAATTTGAGTTATTGGATGACTCAAAATTCATTGAATCAAAGTATTGATTTTATAAGAATTCTAATTCTAATTCTAATTCTAACTCAAATAGTGAAATGAGTCACAATTTGATTCATTCTTTTTTTTTTTTTTTTTATATGACTCAATTCAACTCAACTTATCCAAACACAAATTCAAAATTTTAAAAACTTGGATTCTAATTCTAGACACCTTTCCAAACACAAATTCAAGTTTTATGACTCAAATCACATAATTCAAATTTCATGACTCAAATCACATAACTCAAATTTTAGAATTTGAATCGCTTAATCAAATCGCCCTATATATGTGTGGGGTTATAAAGAAAAAGGAATGTGTGAAAAAGGATTTGAAGATGTGGGTGTTGCTCCAACACTCCCATGTCGATTTAAAAAAAAAAAAGAAGAAGGTATAATATATAGACTTAGTTTATATTATGATTGGATAAAGTGAGATTGTAGTAAAAACAAAATAGTATTTCAATCAACAAATTTCCTAAGTCGGTGCACTTGATGAAAAGAAAAATACACCTATATCTTGCTATTTAAATTAATTTATTTTGAAACTTTAAATGCTAATATATATACACACACACAGCGTTTATAGTTCCAAAATCTCACATTTGGATTGCATCGAGTACATATTGCTTTAGATGCAAGGCTTATAATGGTTCATTATTTGGTTCCATAGACGTGGAGCTTTTCTTCTCATGCTAAACAAAAAAGGTTTGCAATTAGATGAACAAGAATTAAGAATTAAGTTCTATATATGTGCATGCAGCTATTTGTCTTCTCAGTCAAGCTAAGCTAGAACAAGAAAAGCAGAACCACAAGAAGAGAATCATCATAACTTACATAATTTGAAACAATTCTTAACTTAGACGCCTGGTTACCATAAAGCACTCAGACATTATATTTCTTTTTTCCCCTAATCATTCTTCTATTTTTCATTACCCTTTAGAAATCTCAATATTCTAGTTAAAATGAAAATGTAACAAGTACCCATTTCTTTATTCTCTTAAAACTCAAAAGGGTCCAAATTTTTTCGTAATTATAAATACATACACACATAACTGAAACCAATAAACTTACGAGGAGAAGCTAAGGTAGCTAGAGAGACTAGAGAGATGGAGTGTGTTCCAAGACACAATGATTACATGGTCTTGGGGAAGCAGAAAAGGGTGGCGTGGAAATAGCCAAGAGTATGGAAGAACGTGGGGGCTTGACTGAGGAAAGGAAAGGTCGAATAGATTATAGAAAAAATAAATAAATAAATAAATTAGAAAAGAAAAAAGGGGTTTGGGCTAAGCCCCTTTTATCATGATGAACTCTCAGCCTTTTTGGTCCTTGGTCGGTCGACAATCTGTGTGTTGTGTGCTCACTCTGTTTGTGCTTATGTTTCCCATCCCTTCTCTCTCTTTTTCTCTCTCTATATTTGCAGTTTTGCACTAACAGAGGGTAATTATATGCTTGGAACCAATCACAATTCACAAAGCAACTATCAAATGTTATTATTAGGATAAATTTCAGTAATGCCCTTGGATTTTTTAGGTGAGTCCCAAACTTTCTTCAAAGATTAAAGTAAATTTCAGTAATGCCCTTGGATTTTTTAGATGAGTCCCAAACTTTCTTCAAATATACCAAGTAGTCTTGAAGTTTCACGTTTCTCTTAGAATAAGAGATTAAAATTATTGAAAAGACATGTTTCAAATCTTTATGGCCTAACTTATAACCATCATGTTTGAAAGAATATTTAGCTATTTGAACAAAATATTTAAAATTATTTTTGAGATATGAATTACTATTTGGTAAAGTATTTAAACATTCCTGCTGTATTTGGGACAGTACTATTGAGAATTTAAAGAATGAAGTGCTTCTTTTTACAAATTTGGGGATATAAGACTTGGGTGAAAATTAGGGGCATTAATTTAAACTTATTTTTATTATATGGTATGTTTTTTATTTTTTATTGAACCTATGTTATTATATGGTAATATATAATGCTTTTTGGTATAGTGTTGATTTCTTTTTACTTATAATTAAAAAATAGATCCCCACACATATCCTGAAAGCTACAGCGACGGATAAAGAATGCCGTAAGAAGAAAGGAAAGGAGGGTAGCAGTGTACTCAAAAACAGACTATAAATTTAGAGTGGTGGAAAGGGTGCAGATCATCACAAAAGAAAAGAAAAGAGCGATAGAAAACAAAGAAACCAAAAAGATACCAACAAACACACAAAGGAAGAGAAAAGGAAAGCTTAGTTGAAACTCGAAACAAAAAGGATAAAAGGGGTCAGCAACCCCCACAAAAGGCTTGGCAGAGACAAAAAACCTACCCGAGTGAAAGAGATTTACAGAAAGAGGAAGAGAAGAAACGACTCAAAAACCCCAAAACTCAACCAAAGGTTTGTTTGTTTTTTTTTTTTTATTTTAACTTTTTCTCCTTAACCCTTTTCAAAGTTCATATACATATATTCAAGTTAGTTGAAATTAAGATTTCGATTGGATAACTTGACAAATTATGTTTTCTGATATTATATACAAGAAGGGAAGATGATGAAAGAAGATCAAGCCGAGTGTTCTCAATCGGTTCAAAACCTACAAGGTTTCCAAGAACAGTTTCTTCTTCATCAACAGCTTCAACAACATCAAAACGGTGATAGTTATGGAGGAAGAGGAGGATTAATTTTCCCGGAAGTTTCACCAATCATGCAACAATCATGGTCTCTCCCTCCGGTTCACAGCTTCAACCCAACCCACTACGGCTCGAACCCGGTTCGAGACCACGACCCGTTTCTAGTCCCTCCACCGCCATCCCAATACGCTAGTTTGTTCAACAGAAGAGGTCCTGGTCTGCAGTTTGCCTATGATGGTTCCACCTCCGACCACCTTAGAATCTTATCCGATAGTCTTGGCCCGGTGGGTCAACCCGGTTCGGGTCCTTTCGGGCTCCAAGCTGAGTTGGGTAAGATGACTGCTCAAGAGATAATGGATGCAAAGGCTCTTGCAGCTTCTAAAAGTCACAGTGAAGCTGAAAGAAGAAGAAGAGAGAGGATCAATAACCATCTTGCTAAGCTTCGTAGCTTATTGCCCAGCACCACCAAAGTAAGTACAAAAATAAAAATAATTATAACAAATATATGTATATATATATTATCATGCGTAGGACATGTTGGATTTATATACTCTTTTTGTTTTGTTTTATAGTGATGATTTTATTTATTTTTTTCAAATCAGAGATCTCTATTTTGTTTATGTTTAGAAACCTAACATTAGTGCAATTTAGGTTTTTTTTTTTCTTTCTCTGAGTGTTGCTAGTTCCAAGGAAAGAAAGAAAGAAAAAAAGGGAATAAGTTGATGTCGCTAAGTTGATATGATAAAGAGGAACCATAAAACAGTTGAAAAGCTTCTTGTGGAAATTTCTTGCCGGATATTAACCAACCCCTTTTGTTAGAGAAATAGAAAAAAGATATAAAAGCTAAACGAGACAAACTAACACGATCGTCAGGCACATTATATACACACACTCTTTCCCATATCTACAAAAGATAACTCACTTTGTTCTTGTTCTTTAGAAGAAAATTATCTACATTTATCCTTCTTTTGCTTTCTATTCTTGTGTTTGATTTGGATTGTCTTATTTTGTGTTGTGTAGACCGACAAAGCTTCATTGTTAGCCGAAGTAATCCAACACGTTAAGGAGCTGAAACGACAAACTTCTTTGATAGCGGAAACGAGCCCAGTTCCAACAGAAATGGACGAACTGAGTGTTGATGATGCTTCGGATGAAGAGGGTAGGTTTGTGATCAAAGCTTCTCTATGTTGCGAAGATAGAACCGATCTTCTACCCGATCTTATCAAGACATTGAAAGCCATGCGATTAAGAACACTCAAAGCGGAGATTACCACCCTTGGGGGGAGAGTTAAGAATGTGTTGTTCATAACCGGAGATGAAGATTCGAGTAGTAGCGGCGAACAACAAGAGAGCCAGCAAACTCAACAGTATTGCATAGGTTCGATTCAAGAAGCGCTTAGAGGTGTGATTGAGAAGAAAAATGGGGAGGATTCTTCTTCTGGGAGTGTTAAGAGGCAAAGGACAGCTAATAATAACATCAATATCCTTGAACACAGGTCGTTTTAATGGTTTTATCAATATTTTCTTTAATTATATCACTTTTCTTGTTGGTGTGGTTTTCTTTTTTCTTATCCCTTTTGGAGTGGTAATGATGAGTTTGGTTTTGTGTACTTTCGTTTAACCAAGAACAAGAAAGTATAAGTGAAGGATCTTTTTCGTGGGGAGAGAAACCTTAGAAATAGGCTGAAGATAGAAAAAATGTGGACTTGAAGAGGTCTCAGATCCGTTTGAACTCAAAATTTGCAGAGTTGGGGTTTGTTTTCTAGTGGCTCTCACTCTTTCTCTTCTTATCTATCTTTGTTCAGAGAGAGTACTACTAGTGTAGTAGTACTGGTGGGAATTATAGCATTCCTTAACAAATGGTGACGAAGAGTTATCATCATATATATATATATGTGTGTGTGTGTGTTTTGTTGTTGTTGGGTATCCCCACCACCACTAACACCATTCTCCCACCTTCTTTCTTGGTCCGTACTATGTTTTCTTTTCTTTTCTTTTCTTTTCTTTCCTCATCTGGAATATCTTGTTTTCAGAGAAAAAGAAAGAAAGAAAATGCAAAACCCTAGTAAGGGAGTTTCGTGAGTTTTAGAGTGATTTTGAGTACTTATATGTTTTGATGAACTCGAGATGTACATGTACATAATATTTAATATATTTTGTTTTTAAACTTGAGTACTTGAACCTTAAGATCTAATTTTCGTTTTTGAAAATTTTATGATCTAGATTTTGTTGTTTAACTTGATTTTTATTAATTAAATTTACGTTTAATTTGCTTATATACTATAAGTATTTGCATGCATGTGAACACTCATCACTCTATTAATTAGGTCAAACCCTTGTGAATGATGAACCAGGCCCCAAAATTAACTACATCATAGATTTGCCTGATCGAGACCTCAACCTTTTCTTTTTTTTTTTTGTATGGAGACCCTCAACCTCATGATATAAAAGAACATATGAGTTTGTTTACCAAAAAATAAAAGAACATATGTGTTTGGAGAGATTGGTTGCAAAATGAGTACTATTTATGTCTTATCTTAATGAATGCAAAAATTCAAGAATATATTTGCTTAAATGAATTGAATAATTTGTTTTAACGAAGGGCTTGCATTTTATTTGTATAATACTACGTATATCTGTGTTTATATGTGTGAAAATAAAGATATTTTTTAATTTTTATGATATATAAGAAATTTCTTACCATATATTTACGGATAGCATATATAACCCTAATAAATAACAGTAAAAAAATAAAAAAATAAAAAAAGATTTTTTGGCTTGAATATTTCTTAAAGTTTACACAATCTTGCATATTGTCATTTAAAATTGAAAATTGACCCCAATAGATTGTTATCTGTTAGCATTTTGTTCAAATTTACTTAAACTTTATTATTATATACAATGTCAATGAACAACAATTTTATAGGTTATTTCGACTAATTTTTTATTTATGTGACAACATGTAAATTCGTACAATTTTTCAAGGGCATTTGATCCAATAAATCAAAAAATATATATATATATATATAGAAAAAGAAAAATTGTTTATAATAAGATGTACATGAGATGGAGTGGATGGTTGACTAAGTTCATGGATAAACCTCACTGGTGCTGTTTGGTTTTACATTCTACAATATTCTGAATAGAGTTTTCTGAACATAATTTTTGTTTGATAACATTTGAAACAGAATTTTCCTATTTTCAAATTTTTTGAAAGTTAATTTAATTTATTTTAATTAAACTAATGCAATTAAATTGAAAAAAATTATTGTGTTCATTAATTTAATGTAATTTCATAATTTAGTTTAATTTACTCAATTAATTATTATTTTTTAAATCCATATAAATAAAATTGGTTAAAAAATCTATTGTCTAATGGTAATTCATATAATTTAGTTCAATTAACATAATTTAGTTATAATAATAAAAGGGGATATTTACATTTTGGCACCCTGTAGTTAGCGTTAATTACAAAAACTACCTTCGTTTTCTAATAATCACTCTGGGATACCTAATAGTTTGTATTTACAACAAATTGGTACCTTAGCCCATGTAAAATGTCCGTAATACCCTTTTTAAATATTATTCTTGTTTATTTGTGGGTTTACTGTTTTGGTTAATTTGTAACCAAACACCACATAGAAAAACAAAACGGTCACATTTTAGGATATTGGTAGCAACATATTCGGGGTGCGAAACAAGTTGGAGAAACTCTTGCATTTACTCATCCTATTCTAACGCAAAAAACCTATTCGCATTCCACTGTTATCTCTAAAAATCCCTGTGTTTTTTGTTGTTCTTAATCACAAGGGAAGGAATGTTAGGAATTATGGGGTTTTATTTTTTTCTTGCTTGCTAAAAATCTCACTGGAAGGTTGTGGTTCGGGTTAGGGCCAAAACGAGTACTGGGTTTTTCTCAATATTTGGTGAAGGTATGGATCATGCTTTCGTTTTAAAGATTTTTATTGCTTACAGAGTTGGTTTATCGTATTTGATCATGCATTTTGGCTTTGCATGCTGATTCAAACGTTTTTTTTATGGGTTTTGAGTGGTTGATTTTTGGAGGGGTAATCTAAGGAATTTTTGTTTTGGATGATGTTTTGGCTGTATATAAAGCTAATATTTATGATAAAGTTTATA
>WUAT03122338.1:0-19628 GCA_010015005.3 Ulmus americana | reverse complement strand
AGCAATGAAACTAAATAAAACATCCTAAAATCAGAAATTTAAATATTTACAAACTAAAAATACAAACTAAACTAATTTAAACAAATTAATATCTAAAAACACTCTTTTGTTTCATAAATTCAAGCTTTTAGAAGATAAATAACTCTTATTTCTAAGAGTTATCAATTTTAAATTATATTAATTTGAAAATAGGTTGTTGTTATGAAAAATCCTGTTTTAGGTACCCTCTATTCGACCCTTTTTCACCATGATAGAAAATGAATTTTTAAGCAAAATTTTTACAGGATAAACTTCAAGATGTCTTGAAGCTTTTCCAATTAGTTTTGATTTATTTGGTTTAAAATAGAGAAAGTTAGGATAAAAAAACAAATTGGTCGACAAAACTGCCTAAATCTGGAAACTATGTTAAAATAACCTTTTTTAGCTTAATCTTTCCAAAACTGGAACAATGGTCTTTCGGCTCTGTTTTAAGTTTTTCTAAGATATTTAAATGAGGTTTTAACCTGAACAAGCTAAGATTTCGAGTTCTGGCAATTTTATATTGCAAACCAAGTTTCTATGTAAAACCCTTTTCCGATACTTATTTCGGTAGAATAATTTTAATAAGTTGCAATGTGTTATGCTAGGTGGAGATCACTAATTAATCACGCAACAAGGAAAAAGGAGCGTGCAAAACAGTAAGTACAGATTTCACCTAGAACATGGAACAAAAGAGTTTTCAAAATGAAAATGTGCTTTATATTGAATAAGGACTGTTTTTATTGTCTGGAATGTCTAATGAAATGATTTATGCTGTGTTTTATGTGCTGGAATATATGATTATCCTTGCTACATGTTGCCATGATTTTAATGTTATGCACTGTACACAGTTATCATGCTTGCCTGATTTTATTCATCACGGCCATGCATTACAGAACAATTTCATGCATTTAAAGGAATAACTGTCACAAGAGTCTCAATATAATAAGATAAACTGCATTAGATCTGTAATTTGACTAATACCAACAAGGAGACTAAAGAATGAAATGATGTTATATGTTATTAGATGAACATAGGTGTGTTGTACCACCCCTTTTTGGGATTTTATTTATGTCATCGCTCATGTTATTCAAATTAAGAGGGCATTCCTTTTGAAACCACATGGATTGAATGGCCGTAGGACTGGTGTTGGACCGGGTTGCTCCCCCTGGCACTCTTCAATGGCGGCACCCAAAGAGGTACGTACACAAGGGTCCAAGTCTAGATAACGATCACGAAAAATTCTAGACTTAAGAATGTGAAATCATGTAGAAGTCTGCAATTGATAGGCGTACACATTTCATGAAATTATATTATTATGCCTTTATGCTTATTTAATATAATGCACATATTTTGTGAGATATGTCTATACTTGCTGAGCTCCGGCTCACGACTTACGTTCGTGTTATAGGTACAAAAGGTAAATATGTATCTGATAAATGAGTGGGATGCAGCTGTAGTCAGTTTTGGAAGGTGGGATGGACACCCGACCATGCACACATAATTCCGCACAGGTTTTCAAAAAAGAGTTTTACGTTGCCGTTTTGTAATTTTCATGCTTTATTTGGTTTTGTATGATTCGGTTTCTTTAATTGTTTTAGCATGTAAATAATTATTTTATTTGTTTTCCAGAAGTTTAAACTGTTCTAAAAACTTGGTAACCACTGTTTACTAGTGTATGGTTTTCACTTCTATTTCTCAAATGTTTCTTAAAAAGAAAAAGAAATTAGAGGTACCGAACCTCACCCATTTTTCTAAAAGAAAAGAATTTCAAAGAGGAAAATATTTTAAAATTCAATGAGTAAGAATTGCATGATTTCTGACGGCTTTTAAGAAAATGGGCATTTTTAATCAAATATATGGACAACTTGATTTTAAGAATTTCAAGTACGAGTGTTCAATTTAATTCAAAGCCCCATATGGTTTAGGTCCTTTAACCCAAAGTATTTTACAAACCATTATTCTTTTAAGGTGATAAAAGCAAATGTTTACAAAAAAAAATTACCTCAAAATTTTTGACCTAAATCCGTTCATAACGAGTTAATCAAGTTATTAAGAACCCAGTTCGTCATAGTTAGTATTAGAGCGGGAACCTATCATCCACTTCCAAAAGAACTAAACTACATACTACGACATCCCAAGTAAGTTAGTTTTTATAACTTATTTCATGATTTTTTAATTTATTTGGAATGCAACATAGTTATGGCGTCCAATGGAAATGGGAATATGAATGGAAATGGTTTTCCCAACCCTTCGGCAAAGTGGCCTAATTTAAGCGGAGCCACAAGGGTGCCTTCCTTTTGGCAGTGCAACCCTCCTATTTATGACGGAATCCAGAGTTGGCTACATAGTATTCATACCCTGCTTCAGGCATAAGAGCTTCTGGAAAGTACATGGGTATCCCTAGCCATTGTCCAGTTAACAGGAGAAGTGGCACTTTGGTGGGATACTGTGGGACACAACCCATGGTCCATGAATTGGACGAATTTTACAAGTGCCTTTTTGTCCTAATTCGCTCCAACCACCACCCGATCTGGTTTTTGAGCAGGAAACAACTGCCCGATATGAAATGCTAAACCGGACTATTACGGAATGGAGGATATCTAAGGGAGAGACCATGATTGATTATGCTAACAAGTTTGAGAGAGACATCCTGCGATAATGCCCATACTCGATGGAGGAAGAGTTCAAGTGTCTCTTCTTTTGGTGGGAAGTACCAGTTCTAATCCGGTGTTATACAAGCCTGAGCCAAGACGATTACTACCATCTTTCGACATAAGTGATTTACGCCGAAGAAAAAATGCTCCAAGATAGATTACAAGCAGAGGAAGCCGAAAGAGAACGGGCTTCCAGAAGAAGTCTAAGAGAGAACCAAACCACTTTTCGACATGATGGAGCATCTACGTCTGGAACTGCCTATTCCGGAATAAGAAATGCAGGAACCTCCAACCTTCTAATAGTAGTTAGAACCATGTAGGATCCAGAAGAGGATTTGGAAGAGGATCCAGAGGAAGAGTATTCTGGAAGCAATGATGAGTAAGGAAAAAGGGGATTTATGTGTTAATATGTAAATATTTATATTGAATGCTATGTAAATGATTAAAAGTTGGATTAATATTCTCAATTTTAGACATTATCTTTAATGAATATTATTATGGAGCAAGTTGTTGCTCTTTATGTAAATTAAATGCTACACGAATTATTAAATTTTTGGGGTACTAACATGCTTATTAACAACGGTACTAACAACGAAATACTTCTTTTCTCATAAATTACTAACTATGATCATGGTATGCGGAAGAAATCAAGATAAGGATCAACCTTCCGGAAACCAAAATCTAAAATTTATGACCCTTTTGCTTAGTATCCAACCGCGGCTAGATGATCAAGCTACAATGGTGCACCAACAAGCAGAAATGATTCAAAATTTACAACAACAAGGGAGAATTGTGGATCCGGAGGTGAATGATTATGGAAGTGAAGGATTCAATGTCGATTAGGATGGCTACGGTATTGGGGGAAATAACTAAGGGGGTAACGGTAATGAGAACCCACTAGTGAACATTCTCGGAAACCATGGACCGGAACCTAGATGGAACCAACCCCAACCCGTCCGGAAGAAATACTTGTGTGAGAGGCTTAGAAAAATGAAGCCTCCATCTTTTGAGGGTTTGGAAAATCTACTCAATGCTAAGGAGTGGCTTTCTGCGATGGAAACTATTCTTGACTTTATGGAGCTTAATGATCAGGAAAAGGCCATCTGTGCAACCTATATGCTAAGAAGGGAAGCCCGCTATTGGTGGGAGTCTGTAAAGGGAAGGAGAAATGTTCCGGATATGTTGTGGGCAGATTTTGTTTATGAATTCAACAAGAAGTTTTTCAATCCCACAGCTATGTCTGCTTAGCAAACAAAATTCTTGAACCTAAAACAAGATAACATGTTGTGGCCAAAGCTGTGCAGAAATTTGAGAGGCTGGCAAAGCTTTGTCCTTATTTGGTCCTAACCAAGGAGCAGCAGACTAAGATAATGCTAGAAATGTTCCGGCCCGACATATCTCTAGCAATTGAAAGTAGAGGGGATCAACCTACCACTACTACTGATTGTATTAAACGAGCTTTTAGAGTGGAACATTACTTTAATCAACTTAAGGAAATGAGAAATCGTATGTACGAGAATAAGAGGAAACAAAATGAACAAGGTGGAAGTGGAGGAAATGGCAATCGGAGCAAAAATTCTTAGGGTGGCTAGATGCAAGGACAGAACATAAATAATAATAAGAGGAAAGGGAACTCCTAGGCGTCCAGGAATACACGCCAACAGACTGACAGGAGAAATAGTTACACTCATCCTGTTTGCAAGAAATGTGGAAAGAACCATCCCGGTGAATGTCGTCAGGGTAACACCAAATGTTATATATGCGGTAAAGAAGGACATTTCGCCAGAGGTTGCACATGAGGAATTCTAACTGTGGTCAGTAGTCTCAAAATCAGACTCCTTAGCAATGGTCTATGCAAGCCCAATTAGAGGGACCAATAGTTGAATAGGATAGAAAGGAAGTTCCAGAACCAAACGCAAGGATCTATGCTTTCACCAAGGGTGATGCTGAAGCTAGAAGCTCTAAAGTTGTATCAGGTCAACTTCCTTTCATGAACAAGTATGCATGTGTGTTATTTGATTCCGGAGCTATGCATTCTTTTGTATCTATGAAATTTTGCTAACTATTTGGATAGAAATAAGATTTTAGGATGACTTTATTGTTTGGAGATGTTTTATTGTCAAACTATTGGTTACGTGTTATGCCAATAGTTATTTTAGAACGAGAACTGACTGTGGACTTGATTTTCCTACGAATGGTCGACTATGATGCAATTTTGGGGATGGATTTTCTCTCCAAATATGGAGCTACAATTGATTGCAAGGCTAAGAAGGTTAAGTTTCTATCTCCCGGTGAGGAACAATTTGAATTTGACAGTCATGGACACAAAGGGATGAAGGTGTTCATCTCAACAATGAAGGCAAGGAGTTTACTAGCTAAGGGTTGGACTAGCTTCCTAGCCAGTATCGTGGATACGACTAGGAAGGACAAGGAAGAGTTCCATTCTATTATGGTGATATGAGAATTTGCTCACGTTTTTCCCGAAGACTTGCCATGATTACCACCCCAAAGGGATATAGCTTTTGAAATTGAAATTCTCCCCGGAACAACCCCAATCTCAAAGGCCCCATACCGCATGGCACCTGTGGAACTAAAGGAGCTTCAAACTCAGCTTCAAGAATTGCTTGATAGTGGTTTCATCCGGCCAAGCTATTCATCATGGGGCACTCCGATATTGTTCATGAAGAAGAAAGATAGTACGTTGCGGATGTGTATCGACTACCACAAGTTGAATAAAGTCACGATAAAGAATAAGTATCCTTTACCCCGGATTGACGATTTGTTTGATCAACTAATGGGGGCAGCAATATTTTCAAAGATTAATTTGAGGTCCGGATATCACCAGTTGAGGATTAAAGAGTCAGACATTCCCAAGTCAGCCTTCTATACTAGGTGTCACACCCCGAAAATTCATGTCATTAGCTCTGTTAATTTAAACAACTATTTAAGGAAATGATTTTACCTCAAAACCGTATCGGTATTGATGTTTTAAATTCATAAATAATTACGAATACACTTGTGGTGTTAATGTCATATAAAATGACATATTATGATGTTTTGTGACTGTTAAATAAAAAATGAATATAATCAAAGTATCAGATTGAAAGTTTAGAGAGGAAATCACTGAAATTGTATTTGACTAAAATGTGTGAATATTTATAAAGGCCAAATTACATGTCTAAATATTGAACAGATTAATTAGATACCACAAGATTTAATTAAATAGAAATTGGTATTGAAGGACGGAAATAATATGAGATTAATTAAATTAAATTGATTAATTAAATTACTATGAATTTAATAGCAATTACAAGAATATTTTCAGGATCGATTTTATTGATAAGTTAAATCCTAACTTATCATTTTAAATATGAATTAGGGGCCATTTGAGCGAGAGTTACAACGGGAATGTGTGCTACGGACGTTGTTCGTAAAACTTGGATAATCACTACTATTAGCCACAAAAGTAATAATGTTAATTTAATATAAATATTAAATGGGCTTAAAACTCATTTAGATTTATTTTGAGGCAAAAACATTTGGTTTCCTTATTAGGCTTGAGCCTATTTACACCACTTATATCCCTTATTACATTTTTTCAATTAACAAAAAAGAAAGTGTATATATATATACACAATTCATGCAATAGAAAAGTTGCTCAAATATTATATGTATCGCTTAAAAACTAAGTCGGTTTCGGTGATATACCATTTACAAGTACCGTTTTTGTTAGTGCTTATTTAAAGCAAAGCACTAGGTGACTTAGAATTTATCTTATTGGAAGAGCAAATTTTAGAGAGAAGAAGTGAAAGAAGTAGGGGTAGCGGTGACAAGGTCTTGGCAGTGGAACTAGGTTGTAGCAGTGGAACACCGAAGAGCAAGCAGTAGCGTTCAACTAGTAAGCCTTCCTCAACTCTCCTCTGGTTATACTATTTGATGGGTAGAGGTATTAGGATGAATGAAACAAGAGAGTAGCGAGGAGAAAGAGCTAAACCCCTGGTGAATGTGAGTTAAAGAGAGATAGAACTTAGAGAGAAAGAGAGAGCTTCCATGGTAATCTTTACTCCGGGAACACCCACTGGCGGAGGACTATACAATTATGACTGGAGTGTGAAGACAAAACCAAAGGTGGGGTCCAAAACCACTAGGACAACGTTAGTTGGCCACACTGCCGCTTACACGGATTGAACCGAGCCATGCGAGGCTCCATCCCCATTCCCGAACGGCAACAGCTCGCCGACGGTGTGGTGGTCATAAAGGTGGTGTGATGAGGGTGAAGACACGATGGTGGTGGCGCGGTCTGGAGCTCTGGCTGGGCTGGCGTTCACGAGAAATAGTGACAGTAGCAGGCTACTACTCGAGCTTCGTTTTGGCGCAATGAAAGTGTGACAGGTGGTGACTCGGTTCCGGTAGATAGTGTCTTGCGTCGCAGATGGTCGGCGTGGTGTTGGGCGGCTCATGTGTGAAGAAGAACATGGTGAATAAAGATGATGATGAGGTGGCAATTAAGCCACCCTTAAGAAAAATAATAATAATAGTAAATAAGTAAACAAATAAAATAAAACTAAAACTTAAAAACTAGGTTGAAAGTTTGGTTTCAGCTAAATGGACTTTCACAATAGCAAAACCAAAATTTGTGGGCTAAGCCCATCTTGCTTAAGGAAATAATACTTTAGAAAATAAATAGCTAATTGAATAACAATAATTGTAAGAGTAATTTAATGCTTCTAAAATTTAGATTTAATTATGGTGTAACAAACGTTAAAATACTAGTGAGTAGGTAGAAAATAAAGAAAGTAACAGTAATCAATGTTTTGGAATTATAATGTTAATGATTGATTTAAATCTTATAATTAAAAATATAAAATAGAGGAACTAAGTAAATATTAGAAGACAATATTTACTAATGTATAGAAAATAAAATTTGGATGATTAAATGATTTTATTTAAAAGTTCAATCAAAGTAATAAAAATAATATGGCAAATAATTAAGTTCTAAAAGAACTATGATTAAGTGAGAAATCCAATTAATTAATGGAAATGATTTAATTGGTAAAATTGAATTAAATTTAAGTAATTATTATATTAAATTATAATTTATCTAATAATTAAAATGTTGCAAAAAAATCTTATAAATTAACTTAACAAGGTTAATTGACTATTAAATTAAATGCAAGTAACTGAATAATTAGGGTTTTATAATTAAGTCATTTATGACAAATGATGACTTTTAATATGGTAATCAAACCCTAATTGATTGTTAAGAATTAAAGTATGATGTTTAAAAGTTAAACGCTAATCCTAAGATTGATAATTAAGGATTCAACTATCGAACCGAAGCTGGACTTGGGTATCTGAACTTTGAGTTCTAAATGCGATGTTGAAGATAAAACGACGATAAAGAAATCTGTAAGCCAATGATGAACGGAGAGAGGCCTAAGTTTAATTAGGCAACAAGAAATGGTAGTATAACTGCGTTCAAGATTTACAGTTATCAATGTTAGTAAATTATTGTGTTCGGATACACTCTAACACTGTAGTGCATTCAAACATGGATAATAAGAAACTAGTAGGGGAAAAGAAGATTTCTGGATTATTGGAGCACTTTGCAAAATTGTAAGTACAATCTTACCTACAACATGAACTCTAAGACTAAAAATAATTGTTGACTGTAAAGTACTAGATGAATGGTTGACTATGAATTGGAAGGAAATTGGTTAACTGTGAATTGAAAAAAATTGTTTGAATGTTTGCAAATAAAATAGCTTGTTTTCTCTATTTGCTGAACTGTGTTATGTAAATGAATAGAACGGAGAGTTTAAATGAATAAGGTACTAAAATGAAATATTTCAAAGAAATGTTTGATTGAAATTATTGAATGACACATATGTTTGTTCTGCTTTATTTGAACACACATCATTGTCTTTTCATGGTAAATTGCGTAGACTGTTATCTAAATTTTCATAGAATGCAAAAGCAATTTGAAAACTTCTAAAACAGTTTATCAAAGAATATTTTTACTGAAGTGTCATATCTGGTCTCTCTTTATTTACAACGATGTTTCACTGTTATGGTCTCAGGGAAAGGTTAAGGGCCACACCTGATTTTCCCTATGATCGTTAAATAGGTATGTACACAGAGGGGAAGCAATCAAGGATTTTAAAAAAAATAATAATGGATTTAAAAGAAGCTTTTTCTCAAAACTAAATTCTACAAAATCATGTCATTGTATCATGGAGTCTGCATCATTTAAGATTGTCTTTCTGCATATCTTATGCTCTAGTGCCTTAACTATACTTGCTATTTGCTAAATGAAAAGTTGATTGCTAATTTGTTATGTGTTAATAGATTCAAATGCTATGACTCGAATTATGAGTTTCACTGTTACATTGTTAAGAATGATTTTAAAGTATATTCTTTAAAATATTATAACTGAATTGGTAAAATTGTGTGATTGTACTTGCTGAATTTCAGCTCACAAATTTTTGTTCATGTTTTAGATTACACTAGTGGATTATCAGACTTGCTGATCGGAGGATGTTCAGGAGGGTGGGTATGGACAAGTCCATTATGTATTACGGTACTTCCGGAAATTTTTTTTTTTTTACAAAGTACAAAAATATTATTTTATTAAAGGTTTTGTAATAATATAAGTATGGTATTGTTAGTATTTCAATACTTTTGATAGGTAGCAAGTTTCTAAATTTGAAAGAAAATGATTTTAATTGGCAAACAATATTTACTAGGTTGTTAGGAAAGAAACTAATTCTTTTCCTTACGTAAAATGTGTTATGAAACAATAGATTTTCTATCAAAATTTTCTCAAACGATATAACTTATGTATTTTATTTTCTCAAGGATAATTATGTTATGGTATACAATTTTCAAAGTAATTTTTTTTTATATAAATAATTTAATCTGATTTTCTTAAGTATTGATTTAAAAGTCTTGATAACTAGACAAGTCGCTACAATTGGTATCAAAGCGGTTGCCTGCCCTTTACCTCCGAACTCTCCGCAGCAAACTTCTGGTAATCCAAGTAAGTTTTATTCCTTTTTAATGGAATAAATGTTTTGTTTAAAATAGTATAAACCCCACACAGATCTAACCAAATTAAGCAAGAGAATCCTACTCAGAACAATGGTAAGATTGATGAGGTGATGTCAATGGCAACCTTACATAAAAATGATGGAATTGGTCAGTTGGTTTCGGCCATAGCCTTACAGGACATGGTAGAAGAATAGATAAATTGAATCTACTAACTAAGATGGGTTAACTAACAACAAAAAGAAAATTGAATGGAACGAGAAATGAAGCGGAGGATCGGACACCATAGATGTTGTTGCCCCTACAAAATACTATGTGAAAAGAGAAAAGCTTGGGAGTTTCCAAAGACGTTGTGACTGGACATCTCACGTACAAGTTAAAGCAGAGTGGCGGACTACCCTCATTGGTAAACGGTGGTTACATGAAAGCACTCCATGTCAGACATTGTCTAATTAAACCAAGAAGGAGAAGAAGGCTATTGTACCCACCAAGGTGTCACCAACTAATTAAAGATAACAGACGAAGTGTGAAGAAACCCCAAGAGCTACGAGAAAGATTAGAGTTGATAAAAACCTACCCTATAGTAAACCTCCAACCAATACCACTAAGACGAGTTATTAGCTATAGCTCGCACTTTTGTGTGAATTCCTATGAATGGAAAGGAATTGTTTATTTATTTATTAATTGTAAATTGTTTTGTCCAAAAGCCTTTTATAAAGAGATCACATGTGTGAATGTTCATATTAGCGTGAACAAGAAACTCTATTTCTATTCCCGATATGAACAAAATCGAATCATAGAATACCAAGACAAAATTTGTAATGTATATAAATTTTGTCTTGATTAGAATCTGCTGGATAAAAGAAATGATGGAAGTAGAAGATTCAACTCTCAAGGAGAGTATCTAAGGTGTTTAAATCGTGATGATCAAGGCAAACGATTGTGCAACGAATGGCAGTACACAGTTTCGGATAAAATCAGGTGGATCAATTAAAGACCCGATTTGGAGAACTGCGAATCTACAAAATGAGAACAAGCACAGGAAGTTTAGGAAAATAGAGCATATAGAATCTGATAGTTCCATGGACCCGGATGATGCAAATGAATGGATACACTCTGTTCAATGAAATTATAGAATTCATGGAACTAGAAGATAATGATAAAGTTTGGTGTACGTCAGGTTAATTGAAGAAATGTGCCTATTACTGCGAAAGATGGTAAGAGATTGGATTGTTGTACCTTTCATAATATGGGATTAATCTATAACAAGATTACTAAATTTGAAGCAAGAGATGATGACGATGAATGAAGTTGTAAGGAAATTCTAAAAGCCAAATAGTTGTGTACTTTTATCAAACATTGTAAGGAGGAAAGAGTCCAACGAATAATGAAACATTTTGACCTGACATTGTGATGTCACTTGGATCCGATAAACAACCGACTACAACAACTAAATGCTTCAAAAAGGGCACTCTGCACAGAATTTAGATGGAAATTGTTGGGGAAAGTGGAAGCTAAAGTAAACAGTGATTGAGGACAGAGAGGTACAAATTAATTGTAACAGCCGAACCTGAAGAAGAAAAAGATTGAAGATGGTGACAGTAGAAATAAGACTGAACTTGTTAATCCGAAGAACAAAAAGTTTCGAACGGATAAAGTAAATTATACTCATAAAGTCCTTGTCGGTTGTGTAAAAAGAAATCATACAGGTTTATGCAGATTGAGATCAATCATCTACCATAACTGTAATGAGACTGAACACTTTGCCAAAAATTGACCTAAAGGAAACCCCGAAGGAAGCTTAAAGAAGCAAAAGAAGACATTGAAACAGTCACTAGCACATTCTAAAAATGAAAGTGCTATAGTCACCTGAGGACATACAAGTAACTCCTAAAGGATTACATTTGTGCCTGAGTAATTAAAGACTGTAAACACAAAATTAACTGTAATATGAGCAAAGGAAGACATATTGATAAAATCTTTGAAGGAATTGAAGATTACAGATATATCAGTTTGAAAGACATGTTTGCACTATAACAAGTCATGAAAACATAGAATTGTAATTGTAATGGTTTTGCTTTAGTAATCAGTTAATGTAACTTTGATTAATTAATGAATAAAGCTACCATTACAAAATATTACAAAACCGATTCAATGAAAAATAAGAGTCACTTCATTTATGTTTGGAATGCTATAACCCCAACTTAAAAGTATAAATCATACTGGTCAATGATGTTTGTTCATCAACAAAGTTAGTCGATCAATAAGATATGACTACAGTAATGACATGAAGAGAGTTATTTGGTAACCAATTACGAAGTATAGAGTAATGTTTGAATCATTAAGTGCAAATTAGTGTTACTCCTCACGAGTGACAGAACGATTTGAAGAAGAACTACATTGGAAATAGGATACTTAGATATACCCTTGGAACAACAAGCAATAAATGATGTTTGTTGTTCAAAATGGAATCTTGACCAAATCATACAGGAAGAATAGCTAAAAATAGTCTTTAAACTGTATGAACAACGAGATAATAGGGAATTAAACCCAAGGACCAGCTGAAGGAGAAGGAAATGCTACTTGAATAGAAGAAATTGTTGGCAACAAATAATAGTTAAGCTTGGTAAAGGTTTGATGAAACAAAAATTTTCATCACTTGATGACAACTAACTAAGTTTCCATAACCCGAAAGGTTAAAACTAGCAATTCTAAGGTAAATTCTAGATTTGCTGAAGGTTTTACAGGAGTAAATGTCAAATTACGAGTAACATAACTAGATCAAACTAATAAACATATTAAAATCCTAAAGGAATGATAAATTCCAAAAAGGATAGACGCATTGGGAGAGGACTTAAGGATCAAGTAACAATACGTGAAAGAGATACATAAGACCAAAAATTTCAAAGGATACCCGATTGATTATCGCAATAGTTATGAAGTCAGAAGGGTCGATTGACGAAAAAGCAAGAGAGAACTAGATTCACTGATAGTCCTCTCTATGGATAGTAGGAAATTTTCAAACAAAAGAGAGTAATAGTGGACCGATTAAATTTTATTGGCGCATACTCTAACATTAGAAAATTTCCGCTAAAGTGATTGACGGAATAAACTGAGAATGTTAAGAAAGAACTTTGTTTTATGCAAACAGTCCCAAATGGGCTTGTAATGCCGACAAACTGTTAATTTGGCATGACCAGTAGGTCAAAATGAGTATTTAGACCTTCAAGACTGTTTCAAGTTTAAAAGCGGAATGATCTCTTCTGAAAAATGTGTATGTAAGCAGAATAAAGTTTCTCTTACAGACTGAAATTAGTCTAATTGGTTATTATCTCGTGATTAAAAGAAAAATTCTGCAAAGTACTATGGTATAGAACCGTTAATTGTCGTTAAATAATGCACAAAATTAGCATGACATTGGAGAATTGTGTTTGAATATGAGTGATTACTCATTAAAATAATTAAAGATGAGTACAAAGACGGGTGATTTATGGCTTCAGACAAGATTTAAAGATGGAATACATATTTTATTGCCAGAACTACAGTAATAGTGCATAAAGAATAGACTGGAACATGAAGTTCAAACTCGATTAGCATCGAAGTGAACATCAGCCAAATGGTTGCTGTGAATGGAATCATGAGGATAATGTTCTCATCTATGTGATTGGGTCAAATTTTCAGGAAGAAAAGTTTTATGAGGGTAGATTATGACACCTCAAAAATCCATGTCATTAGCTATGTTAATTTAAACAGCTATTTAAGGAAATGATTTTACAGCAAAATTGTACCGGTATTGATGTTTTAGATTTTTAAATAATTACAAATATAATTGTGGTGTTAATGTCATATAAAATGATATATCAAGATGTTTTGTTACTGTTAAATAAAGAATGAATATAATCAAAGCATTAAATTGAAAGTTTAGAGAAGAAATCACTGAAATTGTATTTGGCTAAAATGTGAGAATATTTATAAATGCCAAATTATGTGTCTAAATATTGAACAGATTAATTAGATACTGCAAGATTTAATTAAATAGAAATTGGTATTGAAGGATGAAAATAATATGAGATTAATTAAATTAAATTGATTAATTAAATTACTATGAATTTAATAGCAATTACAAGAATATTTTTAGGATTGATTTTATTGATAAGTTAAATCCTAACTTATCACTTTAAATAGGAATTAGGAGCCATTTGAGCAAGAGTCACAATAGGAATGTGTGCTACGGATGTTGTTCGTAAAACTTGGATAATCACTACTATTAGCCATAAAAGTAATAATATTAATTTAATATAAATATTAAATGGGTTTAAAACCTTTTTGGATTTATTTTGGGGCCAAAACATTTGGTTTCCTTATTGAGTTTGAGCCCATTTACACCACTTATATCTCTTATTACATTTTTCCAAGTAACAAAAAAGAAAGTGTATATACAATTCATGCAACAGAAAAGTTGCTCAAATACAATATGTATTGCTTAAAAACTAAGTTGGTTTCAGTGATATACCATTTACAAGTACCGTTTTTGTTAGTGCTTAATTAAAGCAAAGCACTAATTGACTTAGAATTTTTCTTCTTGGAAGAGAAAATTTTCGAGAGAAGAAGTGAAAGAAGCAGGGGCAGCGGCTACAAGGTCTTGGTAGTGAAACTAGGTTGCAACGATGGAACACCAAAGAGCAAGCAGTGGCGTTCAGCCAGAAAGCCTTCCTCAAATCTCATCTGGTTCTATTATTTGATGGGTAGAGGTATTGGGATGAGTGAGAAGAGAGTGGCAAGGAGCAAGAGCTAAACCACTGGTGATGGTGAGTTAAAGAGAGATAGAACTTAGAGAGAGAGTTAGAGAGAGAAAGAGAGAGCTTCCATGGTAATCTTTATTCCAGGAACACCCATTGGTGGAGGAGTATACCATTGTGACTAGAGCGCGAAGACGAAACCAAAGGTGGGGTCCAAAATCACTAGAATGGCGGCAGTTGGCAAGGCTGCCACTTACACTGACTGAACTGAACCATGTGAGGCTCGATCCCCAATCCCGAACGGCAACAACTTACCGATGGTGTGGTGGTCATAAAGGTGGCATAATGAGGGCGGAGAAACGATGGTGGCGGTATGGCCAAGAGCTCTGGCTGAGCTGGGCTTGGCTGGCGTTCGCGGGAAGCAGCGTCAGTAGACTACTGCTGCTCAAGCTTCATTTTGGCGCAATGAAAGTACGGCATGTGGCGAGTCGGTTCTGGTAGACGGCATCTTGCATCACAGATGGTTGACGTGGTTCGTTTGGCATGGTGTCGGGCGGCTCATGCGTGAAGAAGAAGATGGTGAATGAAGATGATGATAAGGTGGCAATTAAGCCACTCTTAAGAAAAATAATAATAATAGGGAATAAATGAATAAATAAAATAAAACTAAAACTTAAAAAGTAGGCTGAAAGTTTGGTTTCAGCCCAATAGACTTTCACAATAGCAAAACCTAAATTTGTAGACTAAGCCCATCTTTCTTAAGGAAATAATACTTTAGAAAATAAATAACTAATTGAATAACAATAATTGTAAGAGTAATTTAATGCTTCTAAAATTTAGATTTAATTATACTGTAACAAATGTTAAAATACTGGTGAGTGGGTAGAAAATAAAGAAAGTAATAGTAATCAATGTTTTGGAATTATAATGTTAATGATTAATTTAAATCTTATAATTAAAAATATAAAATAGAGGAACTAAGTAAATATTAGAAGACAATATTCACTAATGTATAGAAAATGAAATTTGGATGATTAAATGATTTTATGTAAAAGTTCAAATCAAAGTAATAAAAAATAATATGACAAATAATTCAGTTCTAATGGTACTATGATTAAGTGAGAAATCTAATTAATTAATGAAAATGATTTAATTGGAAAATTTGAATTTAAGTAATTATTAGATTAAATTATAATTTATCTAATAATTAAAATATTGCAAAAGAATCATTTAAATTAACTTAACAAGGTTAATTGACTATTAAATTAAATGCAAGTAATTGAATAATTAGGGTTTAATAATTGAGTCACTTATGATAAGTGACGACTTTTAATATGGTAATCAAAACCTAATTAATTGTTAAGAATTAAAGTATGATGTTGAAAAGTTAAACGCAAATCTTAAGATTGATAATTAAGGACTTGACTATTGAACCGAAGCCAGACTTGGGTATCCGAACTTCGAGTTCTAAACGCGACGTTGAAGGTAAAATGACGATAAAGAAATTTGTAAGCTGAAGATGAACGAAGAAAGAGGCCTAAGTTTAATTAGGCAACGAGAAAAGAGTAGTATAACTAGGTTCAAGATTTACAATTATCAATGTTAGAAATTTATTTTGTTAGGATACACTCTAACATTGGAGTGCATTCAAATAGGAATATTAAAAAACTAGTTGGGGAAAAATGATTTCTGGATTTTTGGAGCACTTCAAAATTGTAAGTACAATTTTACCTACAACGTGAACTCAAAAATTGAAGATAATTGTTTGACTGTAAAATGATAGATAAATGCTGATTATAAAGTGTTAGATGCATGTTTTGACTATGAATTGAAATAAATTGTTTGATTGTAAATTGAAAGAAAATTGTTTAATAGTAAATCAAAAGGTAAATAATTGACTGAATAAACTTCATTGTTTGATTGTTTGCAAGTAAATAGTCTGTTTTCTCTGTTTGCTGAACTGTGCTGTGTGAATGAATAGAATTGAGAAGTTAAGTGAATAAGGTACTGAAATGAAAGATTTTCAAGGAATGTTTGATTGAAATTATTGAATGACACATATGTTTACTCAGTTCTATCTAAAAATATATCATTGTCTTTTCATGATAAATTGCTTAGACTGTTATCTAAATTTTAATAGAATGCAAACGCAATTTGAAAACTTCTAAAAATAGTTTATCAAATAATATTTTTACTAAAGAATCATATCCGACCTCTCTTTATTTATAGCGAGGTTTTACTGTTATGGTATCAGGTAAAGGTTAAGGGCAACACCCGATTTTCCTTGTGATCGTTAAAGGGGTATATACATAGAAGGTGCCCAATCACGGATTTCAAAAAGGATTTGAAGGAATTTTTTTTTCACAGAACTGAGTTTTATAAATTCATGATATGTATTCATTGATATTTGTATCGCTTAAGATTCATTTATGTACTTTATGTACTTAAATGACATGAATTTATTTGCTATTTGTTATGTGAAATGTTGATTGTTTATCATTTATATGTTTATAGATTTAAATGCTAAGACTTAAAATATGAGTATCACTGATTACACTGCTAAGAACGATTTTATAGTATATTGTTTGCATTGTTATGAATGAATTAATAAATTAGTGTGGTTGTACTTGCTGGGCTTCAGCTCACGTATGGTGTTCATGTAGTAGATTTTATTGGTGGATTATCAGACATGCTGATCGGGAGATGTTTAGGAGGGTGAGTATGGACAAGTCCGCTACGTATTATGGTACTTCTGCAACAAAGGTTTTTACAAAGTATAAAGATATTATTTTATTAAAGGTTTTGTAAAAATATAAGTATGGTATTGTCAGTATTTCAATAGTTTTGATAGGTAGAAAGTTTCTAAATTTGAAAAAAAGGGATTTTAATTGTCAAACTCAATTTACCGGTTTGTAAGAAAATAAACTAATTCTTTTCTTTATGTAAAATGTTTTGTGAAAGAATAGGTTTTTCAACATAATTTCTCTCAAACGATATAACTTAGGTATCTTATTTTCTCAAAGATAATTACGTTATAGTGTACAGTTTTCAAAGTATGTTTCAAAAAAAAAAATTTACTCTAATTTTCATAAGTATTGTTTTGAAAGTCCTAGTAAAGAGACAGGTCCTTACAGTCCATCCCCAAGCTGTACAAGTCTAACAACTCTACTTGTGCTTTGCAGGGACACGGAGATATAAAGCATCTAAAGCAAGGTCTGACCCACTATGACTTGCATCACGCTATTTTCGGGTCCTCTTTGGCCACTGGGAACTATGCAGTTCCCTCTACAGATCCATATGTACAACGGGGTCATGTTGATGACATTGAGAGCTCTGATAAGGATGACATTGATGCGTGCACGATGGATACAAGTCCTCATTCTGGGGACAAGCGGGCCGGTACTTCGAGAGGGGGGGGGGGAATAGAAACTAAAAAAAGGGGAAAACTAAGGATGAGTATGAGGCGAGCATCGAGAATTTGGCATCAGCATGGGTTGCTAAGCAAGAAAAAATGATGTTTTCTTAGTAGTCTAGATAGTCAGGGCCTCAGATAGATTTGATGGGCCAGATTATTTAGATTGTAACAGAAGTAGATGGGTTGGATTACGATCAAATGTGTGGAGGCATAGAGTTTTTTCGAGTTAACGCAGATGCGCAGAGTGTGTTCCTATAGATTCCAAAGCATTTGAGGACTAGTTACATTTGTAGAATTGTGTAGCAGACATTGTGAAGTTATTTGTATTCGTAGAGTTGTTTTCTGGTTTTTAGGTTGTTGAGACATTGATTATTTTTAGATGAGTCAATTATTTTTTAGATGCCTATTTATTCAGGAGTTGGTTATTATTCAAAGACATTATTGTGGCGTAGTATTTGCATGATGTAGAGATATGTATGCGAGATTGATTTTTATGTTAACTACTGTTCGTGCAATTGAGTTATCAATTGATGTTTGCAAAGTTTGCTTGTTGGTCGTTGAATGTTTACATGTAGAGACATATACTGAAATGTGGTAAATTTATTTATTGCTGATTATTCATTGGTACTACTTATGCTTCTATTGCATCTTGATAGTGTAGTTGTTGAAAAATAAACAAGTAAACAATGTCGGACTCAGATAATGATGTGCCTGCATTTATTGTGTTGTTGGACTATTTTATTAGGAAGATGCGTGCTGCTTCTAGAGTTCCTAAGCATGTGTCAACATTCAATAGGCGGGATCGAATGTTGGAACTTCTATCTGAGCACGAGGGACATTTTGTCGAAGTTATGCGATTGAAAAAAGAATGTTTCTTTAGGTTGTGCGCCTACTTTCAGAAAGTAGACTTAAACAAACTAGATCCATTTCTGTGCAAGAACAAGTAATAATATTTCTGACCATGGTCGAACATTGCAATAGCAACCGACAAAATAGCTACGAATGGCGTCACTTAGGTAAGACCATTAGCAGACACTTCAATAGTGTTTGCGGTAGCTTAATTAGATTGGCTCCTCGGTTAATTGGTCCACCTGATTGCGAGCAAGTATCACCTGTGATATCCTACAATCAGAACTTCTTTCCCTACTTTCAGGTGCAGGCATGTTTAGTAGTTTTGATAGATTATTTGTCATTGAAATGTTTTATTTTCATGAGTAGTAGTACCGTTGTTGCTGATTTGAGTTTACAAACGTTGTCACGCATTAGGGAAGCGTTGGAGCGAATGATGGTACACATATTCCGTGTATAGTGCCAGCACACATCCAAGCTGATTTCCGTAAACGGAAATGATATACTAGTCAGAACGTACTGGCAATTGTAAATTTCGAATTGAAATTTACTTATGTAGTGGCTGGTTGGGAGGGTTCAGTCCATAATGCTCGAGTGTTGTATAATGCCCAGGTTGATCCGGCTTTTAAATTCTCGCATCTACCTATAGATAAGTTTAACTGTGTATATGCTAACTTATGACTACTTGTAACACTTGTTTTTTTCAAGTACATGTAAATATTATTTGGTAAATTCAATTTACGTAAACCGACCTTGGATATCTGGCCCTATACTATGGCACAAACTATCATTTTCGGGATAGGATACGAGTACATGGAGATCAGAAGAAGAAGATGTTCAACTATCGAAACGCATCCTTTCACAATGCCGTGGAAAGGACTTTCGGCATTTGGAAAAATAGAT
>WUAT03122227.1:0-12559 GCA_010015005.3 Ulmus americana | reverse complement strand
GACAGGTGTTAGGCAATGGATTTATAAGTTAATGCATGCTTACCTCCTTTTTAACAAGCACTAACACAAAGGTTGGTTGTACAAGCCTATTTATAAGTGACCTGAACCAAAACCAAAGTTTGGAAAACCCAAAAACACAAACTCCCTCTTTCTTTGCTTCACCTGGCCAAGAAGAACACACAGCAAGCAACAAAGCTTGTGTTCTTCCTTTTCAATACCCAAATCAAGTGATTTTGAGCTCAACTTAAAGCTTAATTAAGGTAATTAAGAAAATCCTACACTCAATCCTTATATATTTTTGAAGATTAAAATGGAATATCTAACAAATTCTCCTCATGAACATGCAAGGAAGAAATTGGAGGAACCAACCAATCTTAAAGCCAAACTCAAACCAATTTCCTACCAATTTTAGGTAAAGAATTGTGGGTTAATTCTATGATAATTGTATTGAATAGATTGTTTCATATAATAGGTTGTTTAATCTGAAAATTTTGAGCATTTTATTTGCATGCAAAGGTTGGAAAATGATGGTGTTATATTGTTGTGCATATTTGTGTTGCTGGACAGATTTGAACCTGATTTTTCATGTTTAAATTGAATGGCCAAATGAACTTCGAATTTGACTAGTGATAACTTTCTAGAAAGCTTGAAATGTCTAGTTTATTGAGTAAAAATTTTGAAGCAAAATTCTAAACGACTTTTGATTTATGATCTTAAAGCTGAACCACTCAACAGTGGACAAATTTGGAAGATTTTAAAAGATTAAGGCTAAAAACATAATTTTATGTATTTTCTCAACATACAATGCATTCTGGTTCACGTTAACGAAGCCCAACCTTAAATGTAGAGACTTTTCCTGGAAAGCTTATAAAACATTTTCAATGATGGATTATTTATCAATCTTCTGCACATTACAATCATTTATGATCTGGTATAACAGTAACAAGTTATTTGCCCATCTGGAACACTCATAATCCACATAAGGATTTCATAAATACATGTAAACCACCTCTAATTTCATATACTCAATAAAGCGATTACCCATGTAAATCAATTCATAATTGTATGATATTCAATTCACCAAGTAAAATCTCAAGTAATATATTATTCGTGGTTATTACTTATTTCACATCAACAAGGCAAGCAACCATCTAATTCCCATATACAATAGGCAAACTATACACACATTTTTCTGAAAATTATATTGTTTATACTATACGTGAGATCTGTACTTACCATTTGCTGCACTCCGGGATCACCTCTTTTCTCTTACAGAACTCTATCTATATAAACACACAGAGCATATTTATTTTATGTTTTGCTCTTCAGATCTTGACTCTATAAAGGCTTTATATGCAAGTTCTAGATTTCTCAAACATTTACTATTGTTGTTTTCTTAAAATTCCACTATCCTTTTGTAGACTTTCAAAAGTTTATATCTAATAAAAAGTCTTGCCTAAAAAGCTTGGTTTAAAATAATTCTTGTCAAAGCTTGTTTTATATTTTAGAAATACATTTACCCATATTAATTCTGAAACTTAAAGTTTCCTTTTCTACATGCTCTATTTTTGGCAAAGATTCAAAGTCCTATTGTAACACCTCGGGTTCTTATAATCATAGTTAACCGTAAATGGAGGTTTAGGTTTCAAAAAATAACAGGGTAATTTTTATTTTTTTTTATTTTTTAAAATACAACGTACCTGTTCAGCCTGAAAGTAGGATTTTCAAAACCTTTTTCTGAGAAATCTCAACTTGACTATTCTTAATTTCTAAACCTTTGAAAGCAAATTATTCGGAAACATATTTTCGTAAAACCGAGTTATTACTAGTTTTTCACGTAAATCTCTAACCTATCGAAAGTCTTAGCCATTCTTTCCAAAATCACGAGTAAAAGCATCTTTGAGATTAAAACATTTTCTATGATAAATCATGATTCTTGAAAATAAAAATTGTCAGCTATAAAGAGAAGATAGATGAAGGATTTTAGAAAACAGTTACTGGTAAATCAAAGTTTACCAGACTAATAGTTTAAAAGACCTTCAGATAGAATAATTACATACCAAAAAGATGGAAATGAGAGAGAAGTTTTAAAGCAGTAGGAACATATAAATAACCCGGAAGGTAATAGTTGTAAAAAACATAGATAAAATTTCTTATAAAACATGTGCGGAAAATCATGCGTAGTTGGGTCGTCCACTCCCCACCTTCCAAAAACTAACCACATTGTAGATCCCATCAAGCATAAAAGATATGCTTGCCTTTGGTACCTACAACACAAACGTAAGTCATGAGCCGAAGCCCAGTAAGCATAGACATATCTCACCAATATAGTGCAATACATTCAATAAGCAGATATAGTATAAAAATACAATCAATATTGTCATAAGTCATGAATGCAAATTCCTATTAAATGCAGACATCTAATTGATTCAACATATTTAACGTCTAGACTCTTGGTGTCATGTTATCTAGACTCGGGTCCTTGTTTACGTACCTGGCACGTTGCCATGGGAGGGTGCCAAGGGAGCTACCCTGGTCCAACACCAGTCCTCTGGCCGAAATCATGCTACAATTGTCCTCTAACGTGAGATCATGAGAGAGAAAAAAATGCATCATGAAACGGGTTGGTACGACACTCCTAAGTTCATTTTAACCGTTGTATCTTTATACCAAAACTTATAGTCTCCTTGTTGGTATTAATCAAATTATCATTCTAATGCAATACAAATTATCTAATTGAGACTCTTTGAAAGTTATATTTTTAAATGCATGAAACTGTCTTTATTGATGCATGACTAAGGATTATATCAGGCATGCATGATATCTGTATGCGGTGCAAATACCATATAAACAACATATCATACATGGAAATTCAGATATTCCAATACAGCACAGTAACAAACAGTTCAACAGGTAAACACATGATTTCACAAAAGCAGTTATCAAATATATTGCACACTGATTTTAGAAACAAACGATTTGTTTTAAATTATAGGTGATGTATGTACTTACCTATTTGTAAAGCCCTCGTTTATAGGTAAACTGTTAACAATCTTAACCTATAATAGCGACATAACAATTTATTAAAATCCTTTTACCGAATTTAATCTAGAAAATGATCTTGCACACAAATTGTAAATGGCAATAAAATTTCCTCTAAATCAGTAAATTCTAACTTGTTAGAAAAATAGCAATTTAAAACATTTTTTTTTATTATAGAAAATAGGCCTTAAAATTTATTTTGCTTAATACTTAGTAGATAAAATTAAGGTTTGATTTGAAAACTTGGTTTCCAACCAGGATGTCTTAAAAACTTAAAGAAAACTTTCATGAGTTCGTTTAAACCCTTATTGACCTTTGCTAAATTAATGGGCTGTATTCTGGTGAGTTTTAAGCCAATTTAGCTGAGACTAATTTCAACAGACACCTAAGACATTATGGTTTAATTTCTCAAAATTTTAACTTAAGACTTGGCCTACAGCCCGTAATTCAAAATTTTCATTAACCTAGTTCATTTTAGGACTTTAATAATTTACAGACCTGAATTAATTTTAGCATAACTCTCCAAACTTCAAACCAGTCAAGTTAAAACCAATTGGAATAGTTCTATGAAATATTGAAGTTTACCTTGCAAAAATTTTGGTTCAAAACTTACGTTTTTAGTTTGTAAAAGAGGTAAAAACATAGGATAAAACACACAAATTTTCTAGCTTATATTAACTTTAAAATTCCAATTAGCCCATAAAAATTCAATAAAATTATTCCTAAATTATCCTTAATAACTTTTAGACCCTTTATTTTACATATAAGCTTTTGCATGTTAGTTATAACCTCAAATTTGCTCAATTTAGCAATCAAAACTTAATTTTACAAAATCTAGGCGAAATCAGTCATCTTGTTGAGCATTAGGTCTTTAAAGCTTTGTAACTAAACATTTGCTTGAGAATTTTCTTCCAATTTTTAATATGTTAAAATAGGCACATAGGGCTTTCGAAAAAGCTAAAATATGCTGAATTGAGAGTTCAAATGACCCTTCAAATACAATGTACAAAATTGGTTCCTGAAGTTGTCCAAAACCAGACAGACACATGCAAATCCATCAAATTTCAACCAATTTCGTACATGCAAACCAAAATTTCAACTCTAAATCCTAGTTTACACATGCAAGAACACATATAAGCTTTTGGATTTTGAAATTACCAAGGATTAGGTGGAGCAAGGGCTTAATCTTTATGATTCAAGCTAGGTTGATTGCTATCCTGAGCTTCACCTAAGAACAACCCATTTCAGAGTGTTAAACCAAATAAAACCTTCAATTTTCTTATAGATTTAATGAATTTCAACCCTTACCTAGGTTGTGGTAGGCTTGGACATGATCCTTCTTGAAGGAAGAAGGCATAAGATTTGTTGCCTTTGCTTGGAATGCTGGCCGTTTGAGTAAGGGGTGTAGAGAGGGCAGATAGGTCTGGGTGTGAAAACCCTTTCCTCTTCAGCTCTCAACCCATATATAGGGTTTGTTAATCCATGATTAGACCTTAATCTTGCTTCTCGTTGGTTATCACAGGGATAGTGGGGGACAAAACCAAATCCAATCTCAAAGGTGATTGGTTGCATGGTTGGCAATGTATTAAGGAATCGATATGTGGATTTTGACTTGTTTTCCACTCTAATTTAGCTCCATCTTTGGCCATGAAATTTTTTTTGGCCTTAATAAAGTGTCCTAGCCGATCACACAAAGTTTCAAGCCAATTGGTAGCCGAACAGTTGAAGAAAAAAAAGTTTTGTCAAAACTTGTGCCTGGCCAGACAGTCTAATGAGGAGGCATCTTTGGGGCCAAATTGTGGAATATTGGCTCGATCATTTGGGATGAAATTTTGCCACAATATAACCATGAATACTTACAACAATGATTGGGCAGGAAGAAGGAATAAAAGTATCATTTTGATTGATTTTTATCAGGGCCAAAATGGGTACTCAGCAAGATAATCACACGGTCTAGGCCGCTGGTGGCCTGTCCGTACGTGCGTGGGGCACCCCAAGCCTTGGGCCAGTCACATGTTTAGGCGTGTACTAGGTGTACTAAGCTGGATGTGCGGGTCTTTGGCTAGTGCGTGCAAGGGCTTGCAAGTCAATGAGTGGGGGGGCGTTTGTTCTTTGGCCTACGGGTACCTTCGGCCTGGGTGCCTAGGTGCTCATGTCTTGCACCTGGCCAAACCAAACCTTGGCTGGGCAGCACACATACACCATTTTTTTTTATACATTTAATTTTAAACTTAAAAATATTTATTTTTGGTATTAAAATTCCTTTAAAATTTTAAATTAAATTCTTAAATTATACTTTTAATTTCTTTAAAAAATTTTTTAAAATACTTTGAAATTTCGAATCAAAATGATTCGAGCATTTTGATTTTATTTGTTTATCTTTTTATTAATTCTAACATAGAATTTATTCAACAATAGTTTGTGTAATTATTGTAACATAAGTTCTTGTTTTAATTACTCAATTAAAATACAATTCTATAATAGTTTTTCTGGTTTCTAAATTCGTTACTTGAACAACTTGAAACGCATTTATTCCTTTATAAACTGTTATAATATTACACATAAATTTCATAATGAAATTAATGCTATCGGGGTTCGTAATAAATGAGCTTTTCTGGGGTTTCACATATGTTGTATGGCTTCCTTTGTGATGGCGTTTGTTTGGGTTTATCTCTTTCAAATATGGCGAATATAGTTGAAAATTCACCTCCAGGTTGATTTTGATTGATAACATTTGTTGCTGCAATTGGATGTGCAAGGTTATTTGGCAGGGCACGTCTCTGTTCGGCACATTTTGAACTGCTTGCTCGGGTGTTTTTCTCCCCCTGGTTTGATCAACAAATTACTGCAAGTTTCCTTCCATTCCACTACATCTCTTAAAACATAACATGTAGAAGTCCAATGGCCTGAACTGTTGTGGTAATGGCATAATTGATCCATGTTTTTCCCTAGATTTTTCAATGGTTGTGGTGGAGGAATCTTGTTGTGATTGTCAACATGATAGATGCATTCCAAATTGTGAGCTAGAGGTGTATAATCAATATATTTTGACCAAGGATGGGGACTCCCTTGGTTCTCAAACTTTCTTACATGTTGCCCTCCTGAACCAAACTGAACTAGCCTATTGTTATTTCCCTTTACGTGTACCTGGATCTGTCCATATGGCTTACTCGACCGATGGGAACAGTCTAGAAAATTCTCATTATAACGCTATTGATGATGAGAAGAATGTGAAGTTTGACTGGATTTTTGTTCGGTTTCCCGGAATGGGTTCATTTTTTCTTCAGTTAGGGCATGAGCAGTTGCTACTTCCATCAAAGCTGTGAAAGACAGATTCTTTTGGTGCCTGAGTAGGTATTTATACTACCTATCCATGCAAATGTTTGCAATGAAAGCCGACTGACCTGTTTGATCAACAAAGTCGGACACGGTTAACACTGCCCGGCTAAAACGAGTTATGTAATCTCTTAAAGACTCATTTGGACCTTGGAAAATTTTGTGTAAAATTTCGGTTGACCTCGAATTGGTTCAAAACTAGCAAACTGAGCCAAAAACTTCTTTTTTAATTTTGTAAAACTTCCAATCAAGCTTTTCAATAAATTGACATACCAAGTTTGTGCATGAGCTCCCAAGGTAATCTCGAATAACTTGCATTTCAAAGCATAATGATCAGGATTCAGTGCCATTTGAACAACATAGTTATGTAGATGCTCAGAAGGACCAGTAGTTCCCAAATACTTTCTTGATAATTTTGGCAACTTTACGCTAGTGGGATTTGATGTTGATATATAGCCAGAGTGAAAATCGACTGATTCTCTGTTACTGCTCCAGATAAAGACCTAATGAACTGCTGGCGGAACTCAGCCAATTTTTTTTCAATGTAAGCCGTCAAATCCATGGCGAGCAAGGCACTTGATTTAACATCAGCATCTGTCCGGGCATGATTTTTGCAAGGATTTTCCTGATTCAACACAAGTGGGTTTGTCCGAACATGATTCTTCAGACGAATGGGTTTTCTTTGAGTCAACATCTTCGTTTGAGTTCTTGAAGTAGCTTCTTCATTTTGGGCATGCCTCTTTTGATTCAAAACCTCTCACAAATCTAGCACACCTAGTGTTGTTTGTGCAGGCGCTAATTGTTCGTGCATCGAATGCCTTAGAGGGAAAACATTAGTTGTTCGCTCCTCATGAAACCCAGAACCTAGCTTGAATAGATTTCTTTGTACCAATTGGCCTATTCAGGGTGGCACTTTTGTTTGAGTTGATCCCAAAGTTGATTGTCCTAGTTGGGGTTCTAGGTGGTACTCGGGAGGTACTCCTCCCTATGCAACTATCTGAGCCACCAAACTTTGAAGATATTATTACGAAACAAGTACTTGATTCGCCTGGGGGGTTTGGTCAACTAGTTGCTTGCCTCACCACTTAGATACTCTTCGGGTTTCTCTTGCTCTTTGAGTGGGTGTTTAAGTATTTAGTGCTAAATTCAAATCTAGACCTAGAAATTGTTGATCATCATCATTCCCAGGTTGATTGGGTTGCTTGTTATTCTAGTAAGTGCTTGGATCAGGAGTTTGTGAATTACAAACCGAAGAAAATAAAGCTCCATATGCTGGTCCAACAGGTAAACTAGACGGTCTTTCATTTCTCCTAGAATGGCGAGGATGATGTCCTCCATCATAATGAGATTCGATTGATGCCATATTTAGTATATTTGGAAAAACAAAGTAAAAGTGTTAGGGGCAGGTGAATCACTTCCAGATGCCCTCCTCCTAGAGCCAATTGTGATAGCCAAATTTAGTAATCCGGATAACAATATGGAATCTCAATTTTAAACACAATAACAACACTTGCAATATTTAGATGAAGATGATAAGATCAAAAATAAGTCTATCGGAAACTCCCTTTTATTGATCAAGAACATAAGTTACAATTTAAGAGAAAAAGTAGAGAGAGAATAGGTAGGCGAGAAAAATAAATGTGTATCTTTGAGCAATGAATTCATCCTACTATTTATAAGCAAATGTGAGTGCATTTTAATATAATAAAAAGTACACTATTTAATGGGACTAATTCTGCCAGTTTGGCAATGATTACAAAGCCAAGTATGGGTTCTTCCCTTAATTTTGGGGGTTAGCCATGGGCTAATCTGGGCTTTACAAGATACAAATCAGTAGTTGAGCAACATTTAATGCATCCTAACATAGTATGGGTGCTATCCGAACTCCCTTACCCGAACAGACCTATCCGGGTGACAATCTCGTGACCCGAACTAAACACCTCCCCTGACTTGTAATTTTTGGCTTTGTTCATTAATTACAACTTTCCACTAATAAATCATTGGGGTAAATTTTGGCATTACAGTTAGGGTGTCCGTCTATTTGACGTCCTAATTTGGTCCTTTTTAAAGTCATGATTAAGTTTTCCTTCTTTTTTTTGTTTTGTTTTGTTTTATTTTTATTAAAGAAACTTTTCATTAACTAAGGGATATACATACATATATATATATATATAAGAACAACAATAACAATTAATGAAGCCTCAGCGAACAAAGAAAGAAAAATCATGCCAATGAGCTTCATACACAACTTTTCAAGCAAACCCTTCTAAAACACACAAGTTAGATAGGCCTTTTCATGGTTTCTATAAAATTTTGGGCAGATGTAGACATACAAATCACTCGCTATAATTAAGGGTAAATATCGTTAGTGGTTCTCAAATTGGAATTTTAGTACCAAAATAACCCATAAATATTTCCAAATAGCAAATGTTTGATCATTTTATTGTTGATGGAATTTGACATAAAATTACTCATTGGAAAGCTTGTAACGCTTACTTTTCATAATCACCAAAATCAACTATAACTAGTATTTGTAGATTTCACACAAACTACTAGAAGTTGCCATTCCAGCCATTTTTATGATCAGATTGTAAAGTTTTGCCAACAACAAACTAGAACATCGATTGAGATAAAACTTCTCATATTAAATTCATATTGAAGATGAGAACAAACTCACCACTCTATTCGCATTAAATATTGTCAACAATTGACAAACAAATTGTCATTTTGGATTACTGCTCATCATAAAAATGCCATTTTGATACTAAAATCTTAATTAGTGGGTCTCTAGTAATCTTTTCCCTATAATTAAATTACTGAAAATTACCAATGGTCCTCCAATTGAGAATTCAGTACCAAAATAGCCATTATAATAAACATTTTTCAAAAATAATAATTTTTGATTAATTTCCAAAACTTTTCAATGGCAGCAAAAATGACTGCGATTACAACTTATAATGTCGTGTGTGATATATTTACAAGTATTAATTAGTTATGGTTTATTTTGGTGGCGGCGGCTATGGAACTCAACTTTTCAATGAGTTATTTTGTGCCAATTCAGCAAATAGTGGAGGGATGAAACATTTTTGTTTTTTGAAGTAATTTTAGATTATAGGGGTCATATTTAATATTTTCTCTTAAATTAAATGAGTGAACTTTTAACTACAATTTATTACATAGCTTGAGATATTCCCCCCCCCCCCCCCAAAAAAAAAATTTGTCACCTTTTGTTTCAAAAACAAATTACATGTAATTTTATTTTATTAATTTTATCTTTAAATTTTAAAGTCTATATACATTTTGCCTTCCCCTCAAAGTTTCTTCTAATATGTTTCCAAAATTGATTCTTGGTCCGTCACCAGATGTATTCAGTTAAAATGAATTGACCTCAAAACATTTTCTTAGTTTGGGTAATTGAGGTTTTAAGATTGGCACCTAGATTAATCAAAGTTTTAACTAACCAAATTCATGTCCAAATTAAATCCAATTCATACGTAATAGTAGATAATAAGACACGAATGCATTTTACCTATAGAAACTAAAACTGATTGACCTTTATCTTCTGCTTTATAGTTTAAACAGTGTCACGGTTATTTGACCAAGAAATAGACTGACACACCTGAATGTACTGATCAATCATCATTATCTTCCAATGTATATATTTTTTAATATTGTTGTTATTTTACTTCCTTAGCGGCATCAAACAAAACTTAGACATGTTTGTTTTGCTATTCAAAATAGTCTATTTTATTTTATTCTAAATGTGACGTTTGTTTCTCATATTTTTTAATATTTTCTATTTTCTTACACTATTTACAATACTTCCTATTTTTTATTATTTTTTTTAATAAAATATTACTTCTCTCTACCACATTTTTAATAAACTAATATTATTTCTCTTCACTACCCCATTACCTTTTTAATAAAATATTACCTCTCTGCACTACTTCAATTATCTTTTTAATAAAATATTACCTCTCTTCACTTTTCAATCATCTTTTTAATAAACTATTACCTCTCTCCACCACCTTTTTAATAAAATATTACATATCTCTACCACTTTTTAAATAAAATATTACATTTCTCTATTATATTATTATTAAATTTTGTGGACCCCATCAGAATACTCTATTTACAATACTCTCAATCAAACAAAACCACTATTTTCAATACCCTATTTTGAATAGCCTATTCAGAATACCCAAGAACGCTAAACCAAACAGGCCCTAAAAACATCAAAATCTTCTATTTCATAGGTTGGATAAACCGAGGATTTGAATGGACTGATTAGATGGAGTTTGAACAATTTAGCAGTTTGAATGATTAGTTGTACCTCTTTCTATATTATAATTCCAACCCCAAAATGAAACCATTTTATGATTTGGGGCTTTTGGAAACTATTGTAAGGCTATTCCACTTAAAAAGAGGTACCCCTCGATGTTTACCCGAACTGGCAGTTTGACCCCTTTTCAATTGTTATCCATTCGGCCCAACCACGACCCACACAAACCCATTGGGATTCAAGCGCGACCCATCGCGATCTAGCCGCAACCCTCACCGCTGAATTTAGATTTTTGCTTGTTTTCTGTGTTTGAGTTTCATTTTGATTTGGATCTAGCTTTGAATTTAGATTTCTATGTGTTTGATTTGGATTTTTCCGTATTTGGATGTGTTTTGATTTGGAATTAGGGTATTTAGGTATGGAAAAATTCTTAATTAAAAGAAGCTACAAATTGGGGAATTATTTTGGTTTTGAATCTCCATTGTTTTGGTTGTTGAAGATGGTTTGTGTTTGTTCAATTTCTAATAGAAGGAGTTTATTCATGGAAATGATTTGTTACCCTAATTTGAATGGTCTATGAGAGTTGCATAAGAAGACATTCACCAAAGAGATGTTGTTCTTATTGCTAGAGCTTTTGCAAAGTAAAAGAACGAGTTAGAAGAGTTCAGAGATGGCAATAAGGATGGCCGAAAAAGATGGTATGCCAAGTAACTTTCCATATTTTAGATTTGGAATTAGATTTCTGTTTTTTTATTTTTTATTTTTTTATTTTGGGTCTGGGTAATAGATTTTTGTGTCGAAAGTGGAAGCCGGAGATGGCAGGAGGGATAACCGAAAAAGACGACTGGAGAAGATCATCTCTCAATAGTTTTGGGTTAAAGGTTGAAGATGAAGGAATAGTGTGATGGTGTTTTTAGCTGTTAACTTTTTATTATTTTGATTTTGATTTTTTTTTTTTCATTTTGCCACAATTTTTTAAGTCATGTGAGATGCATATGAGCTAATTTTAATGGAAAAGACTTCCGTTTTATGGCTCCATTACTAATGCAAGGAAACAGTAAGGACAAGAGGTTAAAAATTCGATGAGGGGGCAAACTGCCAGTTCGTGTAAACATCAGAGATATTGTCGCCAATTAGCCTATTAATAATATGAATAGTATATTATTACTACTATACTTAATTTCGCTTTGCGGTCCTGCTTTTCAAAATCAGCTGCTGACTTGCCAGTGTGGCTCTAAGGACCATTATTGGTGTTTTATTTATTTATTTATTTATTTCAATTTATTTAGGGTAAGGACCACCGCCCCTTCTAATTCTTAAAAAAAAAAAAAAAACAAAGAAATAGGAATAATTACATTTTAGTACTCTCTGTTTTAATGAAACTATAAAAATTACTCTAAATTTTGAAAAATTATAAATAGACACCTATAATTTGTGTAAATTACATTATAGTACTCTACGCTTTAATTTTTTTTAAAAAAAAATTCTAAAATTACCCTTGAAAAATTAATTAAAGATTATTATAAAAAAAAAAAAAATCTTTTTCTTTTTTCTTTTTCTTTCTTCTTTTCTTCCTTTTTCTTATTTCCTTTTTTCTCCAAATCTCCCTTCCCCCTCGTCAGCCTCCATTCCCACCAGTCCTCTATTCTCTCCAAGTCATCGATGACCTACGACCCAATTGCCACTGACAGCAACCCAGCCCTGCAACCCACCACGTCTCACCATGACCCACCATGACCCACAGCAACCCACCGACACTGTGCAACCCATTGCGACCCCCCCCCCCCCCCCCCCCCCCCCCCCCCCCCCCCCCCCCCCCCCTCCCCCTCCCCCCCCCCCCCCCCCCCCCCCCCCCCCCCCCCCCCCCCCCCCCCCCCCCCCCCCCCCCCCCCCCCCCCC
>WUAT03122118.1:0-12561 GCA_010015005.3 Ulmus americana | reverse complement strand
ACTTACTTACAAACTGAAATAACTCTGGTTTATATAATACAAAGAAAACTGAAACATGGGAAGAAATAACGGTAAAAAAGTCTAAACCGTTCGATCCAACACATGCCAAGATATGAGTGTAGTGGCGTCTAAATGAAACGGCACCGTGTTGGATGAACGATACTAATCTTTTGTTATATTACCGAGTCGCTTTCTTTTCTCCTTTATCATTTTTACTAATCTATGTCGTTGATCTGCTGCAGCCCGTAAGCATTGTCATTTAACTATAATTTTTGTTTCTTTACTTTGATTAAACTAACCAACAGTTAAAAAAAAAAAAAAAAAGATTTTTTGATGAAATAAAAAAGAAGACGAAAATATTATATCATTTAAGTATTTACTTTTTCTCTCTCATTTTCTATCGTTCTTACTACCAAAGAGCATTAATGTTGTGTTGAATTAACATAATGGGATTGATTTGTTGAGTTTTTAGATTTCTTTTGTTTACGTTGATGACGATACGAAAAAAGACCAGAAGTATAACTATAAGTTGTTTAAAGAGTCTAATGAGTTAGATTGGGCTAGTAGTAAAGCTCGATTTGCATTTTCTAAACTCATAATCCAATAACGAGATTGAATAGCTTAAATCCACTATTGTGTTTAGTTGTGTTGGTAATAAAACTTTGAGCAATCGACTGTTTTACCACTTGTATTAATATAAAAATTAAAAATATATATATCGAATTGATTTTATATTGAGAATATGCATATATTTGAATTAGATTTTTAGAGCTTTCTGTTTTCCTCTTCTTCTTTTTTAATTTTTGAATTGATATTATAGGATAGAAATAAAATCTTTTTATATATTTATCCTTTTTTAAAAATAATTTTTTATGCTTTTTTTTTTCTTTCTATTTTTATAACTAATAATGTAAATATCCCTTTAATAATATTATATTCGATCTTATTTAACAACTTTCTTTCCGCATCTGTCAACAATGCCCATAGAGGGAGTTCTTAATTCGTAGACTTCCCTAAACTATGTTAGCTCCTAAGAAGAATGAAGAAGTACCTCGTTTTCAGACGAATTAGAAGATTCTAATACTTTGCTTTCTTGTTTTGTACATTATCGGCAAGCTCAAGAAGATTGTATTAGACACATAGAATAATGTAACCAAATTCGAAGACTGCCAAAGAAAGGTTCCTTTTTAATACTAATATTTGAACCAAATTGAAAGGGCAGGTGGGCAGAGTCATTTTCAACAGGACCAAACTAACCCCCTTTAAGAGTTTCAACATTTAACCCCACCAGTGGAAGATGATTCAAATTCAATCACAGCTCTATGATTTGGGATAGTTGTGGCCCATAATCTTATAGGTTCCATTCCATCATGTGATTCCAGCTCTGCTGACAGCTAAAGCCCACAACTATGAGAGGAACAAGCCCGCCCAAATTTCACTCTTCCAATCAAAGGCAATCCTGCCCTTTGTTTCCTTTGGAAGGCTAAAATATGGGATAAACAAATACTATTATATTAGTTCAAATCATGAATTTTTGTGTTCGTTCTAGGGTTTTGTTAATATCAACATGATTGTTATTCAAATAGAATTATTATAAAAAATAATTTTCTTTTCGTAATTTAAATATGATTATTGTAGAAACATACTACTAAAACTGAAATGGTATTCTTTTTATAATTTGAATTCAAACATGATTAATGTAAAAAAAAGATTACTATAAGAATCATGACAAAGAACAGTATGTAATTGTGTATAGTAATAAGATCATGGTTCAAATGATAAAAAGAAAAACGGAGCAAATAACCTTCCAAAAACCTCACCTTTCATGTAAAGATTATTATGCAAATATTATGGTTGGTTTATGCAGCCTCCTAGGTGTTGAGAAACGAGATGTTTATGGCAAAATGGACTAAGCGCACATGCAAAGCCTCGAACTCGAGTATGTAATAATTTTATTGCTCTAACCAAGTTCTGGAATAGAACAGAAAGAAGAGACAAAAACAGAATCAAAATTTATGAGACCCAGTTGGAAATCTACCATTAATTAACAATTAATAAGCGACAAAAGTCACTACTTTCCGTGTTACTTAATCAATTATAAACAAACCACATCAAAAGAGAGATGTAATAAAGTGAGCTGCTTCTTCTTCTTCCTCAAATTGAGGAAAACATAGGAGAAAGAAGAAAATTGATATGTATATTTCAAGCTTAGTTGAATCAAAACAAGTATACCCAAATAAAATCTGATCGTCAAAAACGTAACACCTTAACATACAACAACAATGGAAGATTTAAGCTTCCCAAATAATTTAGATTTAATTGAATTGATCACACCTTCGTCTAATCTCTCCTCTTCTTCCAGTCTGTATCCCATAGACGCTAAGCTTCTGAATCGCTCGACCAAAGTCCTGAAAGAACCTGTTCTGATCTTTGGCGTACATTTCGGCGAACTGCTTCGTTCTTGGGTCATTGTACAAACCGTGATCCGATTTCAAAAGCCCCAATCCCTTTTGTAGATTCTGGAAATACATGTTATCGAACTTGTTCGGAGTCATTATATCATTGAAAACCGATAGAGTTGGGTTATTGTGCATATCTGAACAAGCTTTCTGCAACCCATCGACGTATCGAGGATTGTATTGGGGATCGAACTGCGAAGATTTGCTGTAATTGTAGATTTCCGAGCTAAATTCCTTACAATGCGAGAATCCAATCGTGTGAGCTCCGCTTAAGGCCACCATTTCTTGGATTGAAAACCCCCTGGCACCGAAAATTTGGATGATCTGAGACATGTCCATGGTGGGTTTGGGCAAATTTCCTTCTACGGAGGAAGCTTTAGAGATTCTCCCATCTCTGCGACCTAGAGGAACATTGTAGTAGGGACCTCCAACCATGGTGACGAGATCGCAAATGGCGACGGCGAGAATGTCGATGCAAGAGATGGTGTCGGGGCAGGCGAGCTCAAGGGCGGTTTTAACCCTAACGACGACGTCGAATCCGTCGCCGGGGAGAGAACGATTGATGTCGGCGTCACGCTCGGCGGGTTAGAATGGATAGAGAAGCGAGCACGAAAAGGAAGAACATCACCATTGTTGGTTTCTCTCAGAAGAAGAAGAGAGAGACGGGGCTTTAAGGTGGGATCAGAGGAGGTGGGGAGGGGGGAAGGAAGAAGAAGAAAAAAAGTAAAAAATACAGGGATAATTTCATCATTTGACTGTCAAAAAAGATGTTAAGGGTACCCAGAGATAATTTACCCCAAACTAGAGGCCCCATTTTGCCATTTTTCAAAACTCGAGGTAGTTTTTGCAATTGCGTGTAACTAGAGAGTACCAAATTGTAATTATCCCTAATTCAAAGGATGGGAAGAGAATATATAATTAAATGTTCAATTATAACATAATTAAATTAAATTAATCTAATTAAACAATGAATAATATGTTTAGAATAATATTTCAAACAAATATTATGTTGATAATATTATTCCATACACATATCTTGTTTGAAGTACTTTGTTCAAAATATTGTTCTAAATACATATCCTATTTAAATAAGATATTCTCTTTTTTTTTTTTTATCAAATAAAAAAAATTACTCTCTCCCGAAAGTTGTTGTTAGTGGTGGGGTGTTGGAGGAAATTACATCTTGTACCTCTTTTTTTAACATATTATTTTTTATCTTCAAACAAAAATTATAGAACTATTTTTCGTTAAAAATACATTTTTACCTTGTATCTAATAGACTGAATGAATGAGATAAATGAATTTTTTTTTTTTGATAATTATTTACTTTGTTTAGGGACATTTTTTATTAAAAAAAAAAAAATCTACTTGTGTAATAATTGTTAAATGTAGATAAAAATGTTATAACATCTAAAAAAAGAGGGCAATCCTGTAGATATCCCTCCAAGTTAGTCCCCATGTGTCGAGCCCACAGGGCCACAAAAAGGATGGCTGGGCCTTAGCCGGGTCATGGGTAACAATCCAAGTCAGAAAACAACTCACTCTCTCTTCCACCAACCCAACTCTAGGGTTTTAGATTTTGCCCTTCTGATCGTTTGGGGTTTAGAGAGAGATACCCAAACGCTATTCTCTCTCCATTTCTGGTTTTCTCCCCTCTCTCTCTTTCGCCATAGCCAAAACCTCTGATCTCTTCGGTTCTTATTCTTGTCGCTCAACAGTAAAATGGCGGGCCTTGCTCCTCCGACCACCGCTACTTTGATTCCTCCTGATGCTGCTACTGAGCAGAAAATCAAACCGGAAGAGAAGGTTGATTATTTGGATCTTCCTTGTCCCATTCCCTATGAAGAGATCCATCGTGAAGCTCTCAGTGAGTTTTTTCAATTTTCCCTGTTCCAGATTGTTTGGCATTTTAGTGGGTTTCTGTTAAATTTAGTATGATATGGGGATTTTAAGCTCTTGATGTCTTGTAACGATTGCTTTTGTGCAATTTGATTCTTTGGTGAACTTGAAAATTTTGAGATTGTTTGAAGAGCTACCATTTCAATTTTCACTGTTCCAGATTGCTTGGCATTTTAGTGGATATCTGTATGTTTTAGTATAATATGGAGATTTTAGGATCTTAATGTATTATAACGATTAGTTAGTGAGAACTTTGATTATTTGGTGAAATTGAAAATTTTTATATTGTTTGAAGAGCTTGTATTGTGATTTGCATTTGTGAAATTTAAAATGGAAGGGGTCATAGTTAGACTTTGCTTGTTAATTGGTTTTCTGGTAGTATAAATAAATGATGGGTTTGTTGGCATTTTAGGGGGTCTGTTAAGTTTAGTACTAAATGGAGATTTTAATCTATTGATGTCTTGTGACGATTAATTACAGTGAAATTTGATCATTTGGTGAACTCGAAAATTTTGATATTGTTTGAATGGCTTGGATTATGAGTTGCATTTGTGAAATTTAGAATGGATTGGGCTTATTGCTAAGAGTTTGACTGTTAATGTTTTTTTTACTTGTATAAAAACTGAAAGGGGTGAAGGTGAGGGGTTTGTTAACACTAATATTTATGTGTGGACAGTGTCTTTAAAGCCAGAAATGTTTGAAGGGATGCGGTTTGATTTTACTAAAGGACTCAACCAGAAGTTCTCACTCAGCCACAGGTCGCATATGGCTTTCGTCTTCGTGTTTTTGCTTTTTTATTTTTATGTATTTGTTTTAATGTGTCTTGATAATAACTTTATTTTGTTTACCCAAAATTAGTGTGTCCATGGGGCCTATGGAAATTCCCTCACAATCTGCCGAAACCATCAAAATACCCCATTCTAACTATGAGTTTGGGGCCAACTTTATAGACCCAAAGGTGATGACCCTTTTATTCAAATTGCAATTTGAGCATTGTTTATTTTCATGATGAAGTTCATTTGAATTGCCTAATGTGGATGTTGGTTGTGCAGTTGATGCTTTTTGGGAGAGTATTGACCGATGGGAGGTTAAGTGCAAGAGTGAAGTGCGATCTGACTGACAATCTTATTCTGAAGGCTAATTCAACGGTATAGTACAAATTTTGATGCACTTCCTACTGTTTGTCATGTCTAAGCTAGTTGATTGACTTTTTGTGTATATTTTTCCAGCTTACCAATGAGCCACATATGTCACATGGGATGGTGAACTTTGATTACAAGGTAGATATTTTTACTTCAAACAATTTTAGTACTTTAAAAAGGTTACACTAGAATAATCATGCCTGTTTATGATTCACTTCTAAGAATTGTTCTAAGGGTGTGGTTGATGCTACTGTTAAAGCGCAAAGAGTAAATTAAAAAATAAGAAAAATCGAAAACTAATTGCTGTTGAGTGTTTCAATGGGTGGGTAGAAGGCAACGCTATTATATCTTAAGTAGTAGAATATGTGGAGTAAAAAGTTCTTTGTACCTTAATTTAAAATCTTGAATTATCACTAGCTTTTGATGAAGAAAACAACCAAATTCTAGATTCCTCTGTTCTTGGTTACATGCTAATGTGAAGATTATTAGATTTGTCTATTTTGATTGATTTTCTTATTATCTTTTTTGTTTTCCCTAATTTATAAGCTCATATTTTGTTATCAATTCTAAACTGTATTTGTTTTGTTTGGTTATAAAATGTGATTCTCTTTCTAGTAATCCATTTTGTTCTGTACAGGGAAGAGATTACCGATCACAGTTCCAATTTGGAAATGGTGCATTATTTGGGGCCAGTTATATTCAGGTAAACTCTCTGGTTTCAAGATCAGCTGCAGTCTAGAGTATTCTTGTAACAATTTTTTTTCTTTTCATTTCAGCCCCCATTTGCCACTTTTAACCTAGATTTCCAAATTAGAATTAAACCAGGTCGCTTGTACTTCTAATGCAATCCCATGCCTTAAACCACAATTTTTAAAATCCTAAAGTCTACCACAAAAGCTTACACACGATGTTTCCCTATCTGTTCTTTGACAGTGGTTATGGACTTGTTTCCGGTGAACAATTTTAACTTATAGTAGGCATCAACAACAATTGTGACTAATAGAGTTCTTGGTAATTGATTAGAATCAGAGTTAATGAATAATTTCATCCTTTTTTATGTTGCTTTGAGATCTATAACTCCAACCATGGTTAGTTAAATTGTCTTTCTGTAGTGTCTTTTTCCTTTGTGTTGGGAACCATAAACTGTAGTTGGATACTGTAGAAATGCTCTCTTTAGGTTTGTTTCCTCAAGTTTCTTGATGATGGCATTGGCAGTCTCCTCTCCCTTTATCCTTTGATTATTTTCTAAAAGAAAATATTTATTGTTTTTCAGAGTGTGACCCAACATCTGTCATTGGGTGGTGAGGTATTTTGGGCAGGTCAGCATCGGAAGTCTGGCATTGGGTATGCTGCTAGATACAACACAGACAAAATGGTTTGTCTCTTAAAGTTTATATGATCTTTCTGGTCACTTGTTATCTTTGCAATTTATTCTTTTGCATTTACAAGAACATTATTGTGCAATTAACCTTATTAACCTTATTCTGCATAAGTTTATATTCTGCAATTAACCTTATTAACCTTCCACTAGAATGTTGGTGCTTCAGAATTTATAAATTCTTGAATAAATTTTCTCAATTCTGCTATTGAAGGCAATTAATTTTTTTCTCCTTTTTAATGATTGTTTGTTTAAATTTCTGAAGTATTGAATCATGCAAAAATTTGGAATGTGGAGGAGTTTGATGTATATTGTGCACAGGTTGCCACAGGACAAGTTGCAAGCACAGGAATGATTGCTCTGAGCTATGTTCAGAAGGTATCTGAGAAGGTAAGTAAATTAAAATACAATTTAGATTTTATTACTGTTTATTTATCTTTTTATCAAGCTTCATCTCCTAAATTTATTTTCTCCCTTACATAGGTTTCTCTAGCATCAGACTTCATGTACAACTACAATACAAGGGATGTCTCAGCTAGTTTTGGATATGACTATATCCTCCGACAGGTTCTTTCACTTTCATGAATATTCTAAGAGCTATGAATCTAATTCGTATGATGTTATATGTTTTCCTTTATTGTATGCTCCATTAAAGAGGATTATGTTAATAACTTGATATACTCTATACTTTGTTATTTGGTCTGTACGCACCTATCCAAGCCCTTGCAACTAGTTCTGTTAGACGATTTTACCACCCAGTTCTGGTCAAAAGCATCTCTCCCGTAAAATGCTACTAGCAAACTAAAAGCCTCTCCATCTCCCTTTCCCTCTTCTTGTTCACATACTCTACCTTCTAGTTCTACATGAAAAATCCCTTTCCTTCTGTTCATTCAGACCTTTTCAATTGTCACTCATGTCGAATTAATTTTTTAGTCACTGAAAGCCTACATATTTGGAGTTTTTCCTTGGCTTATGTATGTTTTTTTTTTTTTGTGGTTTAGCCATTGATGCTTTGTACTGGAGATTGTTCCTTCTTTTTGATGCATTGGCTACACAAATGGGAGACACTGTCTTATTCCAACAAACCCTCTTAACAAGGGTTGAATGAGTCCCATGTTGTTTCTTAGTGATAACATAGAATTATATTCTACAATTACTTACAGATCTTCTGCTTAATTTTGTTCTGGGCTTTATGACTGTAGTAGCCTAGTAGGTGCTCTATCAGTTGCTTGTACTTTCCAAAGATTGAAATTTGAGCAGATAATTGCCACAATCTTATTTAAATATTTTCAATTTTTCTTTAAATAATATATGCGTTTTATGTTGTTCATTAGCATATGAACAAGAAATGATTTCAATTGTTCTATGGGAATGTAATTTCTGTATTATCTATAGTTAAAATTTTAACACTCAAGTATAAAGGTAACAAAATGTATTCATACTTAGAGCCTGGCTGGTTGTATTGGTCTTTGTTGTATTAAATGTCTCCATTTTGTTTCATTAAATGTTATTGTTGATTTCATTTGCTGATGAAAATTTGAGTCAGTGCCTTTGAAAAAATCAATGTGAATTTTTTTGATTCTTTGATGTTTAGCCTGATCTGATTGTATGCTTCAACAGTGGCAATTTTCCAATTAGAAATAGAATAAGTTATCGGTATTCTGCTTGACTGTTCTTAGCATTGTCACAGTGCCGTCTCAGAGGAAAGATAGATTCAAACGGCTGTGTAGGTGCTTTCCTGGAAGAGCGATTAAATATGGGTCTTAATTTCATTCTTTCTGCCGAGGTAAGACAATTGTTCTTATGAGAAATGTAGATTTTACGATCTATTATAGATGTTCTTGATGATCACAGTGGCACGTTCTACCGCGTGTGGTCAGCTGTATATGAACATACGAGCCATCCGTAAACCCTAATAGATCAGCAGATTACTGATCAACTGATTTTTTGCATATTGCATTATCATAAATTTAATGTGAAAAAGATATTGAGAGTTCCTTCCTAGAGCTATTTTTTATTTTCTTAGTTTACACCATTGATCATTACATTGACAAGTTTTGACTTTATGCCTTGCAGCTTGATCACAAAAAGAAAGACTACAAATTTGGGTTTGGATTGACTGTTGGAGAGTAGATTGGTAGGTCAAAATGTTCTTGTTTCACTTTCTTTTTACCGTTTCCGGCAACTGAATTGTGTACTTCTGCCAAAAATTTTCATTTATCGAGTAGAGACTTCGGTTGGTACTTTTTGTTTCGGTAGACATTATTCCGGGCAATATTGGTTCTTTCTATACAGGTTATAGAATGTTATTTCCAAATAATTGTTTAAATTGGGTTGATTTTGATCCAACACTTTTATGTAGTTTACCCAATTATCTTGTTATCGGCTTATGCTTGGAGTTTTTTACAAGGAATATCTAGTTCTCTAATTATAATAGAAGGGTAAGTGTTGCTCAAGTAACTACCTGGTCCACCTTCTATTAGCGTGTGATGCTCTTGTTTCGTGTTGTCCCCAAATATTTTTCTTTGCCCTTAGAACATGGCTTGAATTTTTAGTGAAAATGTCAGATTAGATAGACTAAGGGTCCATTTTGGATTGATTTTGATAACCTTGTATGCAATCCGAAAGAATTTCAGTAGCTAAAGATGTTTGATAAATATGTATTTGTTAGAATATTGTATAATCTGCCGTGTTAAAAACAATTTGGAAACATAAATTGTTTGGCAACAGATTCTCGGAGTCAAAGGTAAAATGTAACTACACTTTGCAACGCAACACATAATTTTTTACAAAGTAGAGAAACTCGAGCTAATACTGAAATGGCTGTTTTGGTTTGTTTAGCTTTATGAAGCTCTAAGACATCCTTGGGATCACGGACAGAATTTCGTTCAACAGGCCTTTCAATGGGCGGCCAATTTAATTAGAGGAAATTTCACCCTCTACATTATTTTTTTTTACTGGGAATTTCACCCTCTACTTAAAACACACACACACACAAATCCAATTTAATTGGGTTATTGTACAAAAAAATATTAAATGCTAATTTGATATTTAATCAGTCAATGATTAATTGTTGATATTTATGCATATGAAATAAACAAAAATCCTATTGAATATATATGTATATTTGTAAAAAGTCATTTTTATCATTGAAAATTTTCAAGATTCAACGATCAATAGAATAAAAAAAAAAACAAAACGAAAAACTCTATTGAAGAATTTATATATATATTAATTAGTAAAAAGTCTTTTTTATCATTGAATTTGGATAGGTGATAAAACTATCTTTTTTATAATTTATTGTGAGAAAGTGTAGTTCTGCACGATGTTCACAAAATTTGTCAAAGGTTCCATGTCATGAAAGTGTAGTTTTACAAAATGTTCACATTGTGAGAAAGAAGCTTACATGCAATTCTTTTAGCGGAGCTTTCATGCATTTATTAACAATAATAAGTATTTTTTATTATTATTTTGAGAAAAAATCTTTGAATCTTTTTGTGTACTGGACAAATAATAAATTATTTTCAATCTTATTTTGGATAATCAAAGTACAAAAAATTAAGAAACATAAATATTGTCACAAGGAATCCTAAAATTCACTCTTTCTGTGAGAGGAAAGTTAAGAGAAACAAACTTCTAATTCAACTTCTCAGAAGTGGGAAAATGAAAGGTGTCCTCTAAAACTACGAGAATTCAATATTTATAAACAAGTTGGAACTAAATCTGATCTTCCGGAGAAGACAGCCATCCTTCGTTAACTTATTCTCCATCAAGCCTTCCTTCCCCCAAGCATCTTTCGTCGAAGCATTCATTCTTCGGCAGATTACTCATCCTTCAGCGGATCATTCATCCTTCATCCCTCATAACTACTCTTTATTACTCTTCAATCAAATGTTGCCAGGTGGGGAAACCCAATTTTCCCCACCTATTTCCCCCTTTTTATTTGTGATTTTCAAAATTTTGAAAATTCAAATAAAATCATCGCTTTGACGTATTCATCTGACTTTGACGACTACTTATTTCGATTCCCATTCTGCACCATAAATGCTGGTATTTTCTCATAATCATTTTTAAGCTTTATATATCCTTCAAGATTCGTTTTCTTCTTCACGTTACCCTTGTTTCTTGAAGCTTGCTTTCTCTTACACATACTATCTTCTCTTCTTCTGCGATTTCTTCCCAACCTTCAAATTTTTCAAATGAAGACTTCTTCACAAACCACTGTTATCCTTCCAGCTCAAGCTGCCTTAAACAAAATCACTGTTGAAAAATACTATTGTGAGTGCAACATTCCTTCTAATTGCTCTATAGAAATTTTAGGGCCCCATTATGAGGACTGGAAGACCAATCTCTCAATTATCCCCCCAGGATCCATAATCATGTCTGAGCTCCATCTCCAAAACCTTAGACCTCCCTTACCTCATTTCTTCCACTACATCTTCGCCATTCATGACATCCACCCGCTCCAAATTTCCACCAACTCCATCAGGTTGATGAGCAATTTGTGCTTTTGAATTTGATTAAGGACTTGGTTTTGGGGCTTGCAGATTTCCACCTTTGCTACGTCAGAGTAAGGTCAAGGAAATCTGTCAAATACTTTTTCACCCCCAGGAAAGGGTGGGTATGCTTCTCGAGGATCCCCTCAAAATACAACCAGCCCAAGCATTACTTCTTACTTTCTAGGAACTAGCAATCCCCGTCTATCAACCACACTCTATCAAATCCACCGAGGTTATAATTATGGTAAGCAGTTTTAGGAATTTCTAGAAGAAATTATCTTCTATATTTTCAAATATCCTTCGACTAACTTTAATCTTTTTTGCTTTCAGCTTCTGAAGATTTTGACATTTACAATCCTAAAACCCCGAAACCCTCTGAGGAAAGGGTCGAGTATCTTCGAAAAATCATTCTGAATGATAAGAATACTGCCCTTCACATTATGCAGGTGATAAACCCTATAACCTTTTCCATCCTCCACCGGTGCACTCCATACCTTTAGGTGCATAACACTGGCAACCCTTCCCCCCTTATGAGGAACTCCCAAGAAATCCTTGCTAGACTTCTTTCGGAAATTCTAATTTTTGAACAAAGTTCCCACCAGAGAAATCTTGGTAACCTGGCAGCAATAGCTTGCTTAACTTTGGAGAACCGTCCTACTCTTCCAGAGGATGACAAGCTTACGAAGGCTGACTCTATGATTGGCGAATTTTGCCTACCTTCTTTTGCTGAACCTCCACCTACTGGTGGATCCGAAGGAAATACCACCTTCATCAACAAGAAGGATGCCTCACATCCTTCTTCCACCACTAATCCTTCAGCTCCCAAACAATCCTCAAGAATTCAACCCTCTGGAGTTCAAGCTTCCAGAGCTTTGAAAACTCGCGTTAAGAGAAAATCCCAAAAGATTTTCGAAGCTTCTCTACCAGTTAACGTACTCGTCGGATCCATAAGCCCGAAGGGCTCCCAAATTAGAGTTTCTAGGAACAAGGGTTCCAAAGCATAACCTCCCCAAAAGAGGTCTAGAATTTCGGAGACCACAAGCCCCCCAGTCCAAACAAGTAAGCATAGCATTCTTTGTTTCCCCTTTTTTTTTTTTTTTTGAAACTAATCGCCATTTTTTTAAATAGATTCTCCACATCTTTTTCTACTTCTTTCTCCTCCTCTCACCGATGCTTTTTCCTTT